>CAKMXS010000031.1:0-64038 GCA_928852645.1 Mycosarcoma mackinlayi | reverse complement strand
CCCTAACCCTAACCCTTAACCCTAACCCTAGGACACCTTGTAACCCTAACCCTAACCCTAACCGAGCCAAACTTTGCCGGGCCGTACCTCGGCCAAGTATTAATGAACTTGCGTAGGGTCTGATAATCAAAAGTACTTACTTTGGCCTTCTCTACAACTTTACTTAAGACACCCTACCCTGTTTTCTGGACAGGACACCTTGTAACCCTAACCCAAACCCAAAGACGAGAGGCAAGGATGTTGAAGCAGGTGTTGCATTTGCCTGGAACGAATTTCGCCGTTCCAAGCAGCTTGAAGATGGCTGTGGTCCAGAAGTCGGACTGCAGCAATGAGGACCACAAGGGCCGCCCATACATTTGCATGCGGCTTGGGGCTGAAGCCTGATTCGCAGTAGCGAGAGGCGTGAGCTCGTGTCTGAGCACATCAAAGCTGACACCGACGAAAGTAGGCAGGGGCTCGGATTCTCAACGTCTGGCAGACGCGTACTCGACTTGCGGACGAACGAGGTCAGTGGCACTGCTGTTGGTGCTCATCAAAACGAGCCAGAAACAGATTGAGGC
Organism: Mycosarcoma mackinlayi; assembly: GCA_928852645.1. NCBI lineage: Eukaryota > Fungi > Basidiomycota > Ustilaginomycetes > Ustilaginales > Mycosarcoma > Mycosarcoma mackinlayi. The sequence goes on along the minus strand of CAKMXS010000031.1, from coordinate 63,478 downwards.
TTCTTGACGCACTCCTTGCGTCGGTGCAGGGTGTTGACGGCAAAGCGCTTGGTCGCGCAGCTGGTGTTCCAAGTCTCCAATATAGGCCCAGGCGCGACAGATGCTGTCAAGAAAGTCGGACTTGAGCGTTACACATTTGTTGATGGCAACATAGACGAGTGTTTCAGAAGATGAGACGGATGCAGTGGGCGACGGCGATTCCATCACGCTGATTTCATGACGGAGAGATTTCAACGGCCCATCCAGATAGTATCTGAAGATGCTGTTGTCGCCCACACTGCCCTTACGCGGTGCAAGAGATAAGCTGAGAGCGTTGACACCGCAACATTGTTGAAAAAGGCGAGACGCATTTGTTTGTGCTCCCGGTTACAAAAGTTGTTGAGTTGTAGGAGGAATCCGAACTTTGCAGACGGGAGGCTGAGGGCTTGTAGGTGTTGAGCAAGCGTAGCGAACCAAGCAGCAAGCAGAATGGCGGCGCGTTGATCGTACGACAATTCCTTCTCCTCAAGCAGATCTTTCAGGGCGAGCTTCATGATAGGTTTGTCGCCTAATGGATAGCCGGAACGCACCGACGTGGTTTCGAGGGGACAGATGCAGACGTATAGAAGAGGAGCGGTCTGACCTAGTTGAAGAAGCATTCATGTCTTGCCTGTGCCGCTGGACTGAACGATATTAGTGCCCTTGTAATATGGACGCTCGCCATGTGGTTTGTTGATGAACAGAGACAAGTTGGCATTGTCAGTGAATGCAGCAAAGCGACGCTCTGCATCGCCTCTGTATGTCCAACAGAGGCTTTGAGCAAGTAGCTGTCGAAGGCTGTCTTCATCCTTTTCGGTATTTGTTTCGAACGATGCGGCGGGAGGAGGAGGCAAGGAATCTAAAAGGTAGCAGAGTAAGACTTTGGGCGACATGGGCGGGTCTTGCTGTCGGATATGAGTGATGGCAGCGGCAACGGCTCCTTTTGCCTCCTCGAGCTGCGATGGGTGTAGGTGGCGTAGGTTCTCAAAGTACGGCTCAAATGCCTTGCACTCGCGTTTGAGCACATGGAAGAAGAAGCCGATGCTGTCATCTGAATCTTCTTCTTCCCCCAACTGCAAATCTGATAAGATAGATGTGCAACAAGAGACCAGCCATGGCCAGCCTTTGCCCACCTTGCCCGCCAAGTGATGTGCTTTTTCTTGGGCGATCTTGGGTTGAGGCGTGAGTCTAGGTTGAAACAGGATCAAAGGAATGTCATTGTTGGAGCGAATCGGCGTGAGGGGTGTCTCTTCGACAGTCTGCAACAGCTCGTGCAGGCGTTGGATCGACTCGGCAAATGTATCAAGCGGAGGAAGATCGTTGATACAGTGATGAATAAGCCTAATCACCCTTTGATAAGCGTCTGCAAGGATGGGGTGTAGCGCGGTGATCGCGGCCGGCTGTTCCGTCGACAGCGACGACAATACAAGGCAATCAACATCCGCCTGTAGGTTTTTGCCGGGGCCAGTTCGATTTGAGAGAGGCTGCATGTGTGCAGACGATCAATTCTCCACCACCTAGACTTGACGACATTTCTGTGCGGATCCGAGGTTGCCGGCGCCTCAAGATGATGGCGATCGTGTCGGTGTGGTGGTCATCACGTTCGATGTGCTGGGTGCAAAAGAGCCCCCTCCAAAATGTGCACGGGTCACCCGCTTCAAGGCTAATGTGCTGATTCACAATGATTCGACGTATCAGCTCGAGCTCAGTAGATCAATCGATTTGTTGCCAATTTGCAACGCGATTATCTCATCAAATTGTCAGATTCCCGCGCGCCAAGAGTGTTAAGTCGGCCTATACCCGTAGATCCCTCCTCGCAACCATAGCCACGGACAGCGGTGCTCAGACTCTACAGTTGGTTCTAACACCCTCACTCACTGGAACTGCGTCATTGCGTCGCTTCTCACACCGTGTAGCTGAATGCATTTGCCTGCGTGGAATGCAAGCGGTCTCGCTCATGCGTGCAACAAAGTCATCATATGGCGAGCGCACAGTGCAAACTAAATGACAGGTCGTGCGGGTATCGGGGTGACGGAACAGATGGCGTGTGATAAGGTGTTGTGAAAAACACTCGATGGTGGTGATTGAACCTGCATCACCTTGTGCACGCTGCTGGACCACGTCATCTTGCTGTCTCAAACAAGCAACAGAATGCAAGACGTCGATGCAGTTGCGAGCACAAGAGTCAGTCGAGGTCCATGCTGGTTAGCTGTGGGCCTTGACTCAAATCGCTTGCCCTTGCGGCCGAGACAGAATGCAGCCTAGGCTGGACCTGCTCGTTCCACAGCGGGCTCGGCATGGTGTTGAGATGGTCGGGTGACGCAAGTGCCGACGGGGAGGAGACTAGAATATCGCCAAAGATGTCGCGGACGGCGAGGACGTCGAGACATGGGTAGACGTGCTTGTCCGAAGCACCTCGAATACAAAGCCGAGGACATTGTTGACCCACGATGGGCTGCAATCGCGGTCGAAATCCTCGGTTCGGCTCGCTGAACCCGACGGTGGTGCCCAGATCAAGGAGCACACTGAGAAGCGCCCGTTCGGTCAGCGGCTCCTCTTGCGCCGGGGCAGACGAGGCTCTGGTCATGACTGGCCCGGCAAGTTTGGCCGCTTTGGCCGGATCGCGTTCCGTACCCTGCGGCTGTGCTCGGTTCTTGGCTTCCCATGCTACGTATGTCATACAGCGTGCGGCGTACATCTCGGCATCGTTGGCGCGCCCATCGCAATCGCCACTCGCACTCGCAGGATCGGTCGAGCCGACAGCAACAAAGGGCTTGTTGAGATCTCCCATGAAGACGGGGATGATGCCATCGACGCCATGTTGCCCATGAGACATTTGCAGCGCGACTCCGCGCTTCCAACAGTACCACAGGTATTCGGGCGTAACCTTTTCGACCTCTCCAGGCAGCACGTCAAAATGTGTAAAGTTGACCCAGGCCGGCGGCGTCTGACAAGCTGCCGCGGTCTCTGGCTGAAGCGCACTGTGTTCGGTACGCAAGCCTGCATCGTAGACGTCCTGGATGCGTCGGCGCAACCTAGCGAGATCTTCATCGTCGAGATCCGCCAGACCTGCGAGCAAATCTTCGAGTGCCACAGGCTGAAGGAGCATGTTGGCGTACTGAGACGTGGTAGGCGAATCCGTACTTTTCTCCTTGCATCGGTTTTCAAAATCGTCGAGCAGCTTCCGCTTTGCAGCGTCGCGAGCAATCATCAAGGCGATGCGCGAAGCAAATTCTCCGTGACTGCCTTTGAAAATGGTGACGTCGGGTCCGAGCAAGCACCTCTGCCGAAAGTTTTCGAGAACGTCACCATAGACATTGGTCGCCTTTTGTTGAAATGATGTTGCAGAGTGTAATTTCTCCTCGTAGCGACGAAGGGGAAGCATGAAGAGTGAGGCAGCAACGGCAAGGACAGGCTCGGACGGGGAATCAACATACATGGCACCTTCATCGGTAACGTGTTTGACGATACGCATGTGGCGATCCACAGTCCTGTCCATGAACAGCTTCTGCCGTCCAAACAGAGGCGAGCCGGGCGAATGAGTTGGCACGAGACTCAGAGCGAGCCGGGACGCCATTACGCTAAAGCAGTGGGCATCGTTACCGGTCGAGAACTTTTCGCCCCCCGTCAATTTGAACATGGCAATATCCCAGAGGCGGTCCGCGGCCAGCGAGCTCCACAACGGGCGACCATAGAAAGTGATGTGTTCAAGAGCAGCCGCCTCCGACGCACATGAGAGCGCGGGCTGCTCTGCCAACAGTGCATCGAACCCAATACCAACAAAAGTAGGCAGTGGCGCCGAATTCCTATCGCGGAACGACGATTTTGCTTCGATGTGTGCGACGAGATGTGCAGCGCTGCTGCTAGTGCTCATGAGCACCAGCCAGAATGTCAAAGTCTGTTGGGAAGTCCGGAACCCGCTGATATAGTTCCACGCACGACGGAGGCTATTGAGTGGGGTGGCGGCCTCGCCATCAACATTGAGCTCGACGCACTCGTCGAAGGCCACTATCACCGGAGGTCTGCGCGAGGAGGCAGTCAGCTTGTTGGACGTAGCTAAGTGATCCGAGACGCAGCGAAGCTGTTCATCGAGTTGGAGGAGTGGCAATCGGATGTGAGCGTCGAAGATTGCATTGTAATTTGTCAGATCCATCGTGCTTTCCTTGGCATCCTCCAGATACAAAGAGGCAAGTTCTTTCACCGACTTAAACAGCTCTTTTCGTTTGTCATTTTTACCAGCTTGTCGATCGAGAGAATTGAGCGCCAGCAGATGGTCGCTCTTTTGCTGATTGGAGGAGAGCTCGCGTAGGTTTTCGCTGAGCTTGGAGAACCAAGCGCCGAGGAAGCAGGCCACCCGAAGGTTGCACCCAGCGGCGTCATAGTTTTCTTTTAAAAAATCGAGGATGCCGGGATCGGGGAAGGGATACCCTGCCTTTGCATTCCCATCAGCGATACTGGGCCGAAGGCAGACGTAGAGTAGAGGAGTCTGATGTCGGCATTCCAGGACCATGCGCGTTTTGCCGGTGCCGCTTGACTGAACAATGGGCGTGCCACGATAATACGGACCGATTTGAGCCTGGTCGAGGGAACTGATGGCGAGATCGACTTGGGTGACATAATCGAGAAAGCGCCTGGGCGCGTTGCCGCGATACGTGCGACCGAATTGGGATGCAAATCGTTCATTAACGTCCGTGATTTCGGCAGGCTCGGGTGCGGCGGGCAAGGACAAGGCAATGTGAACGAGCGCAAGCGCTAGAGCCTGGTCGGCCGATTCAAGCCTGGCGAATTGCGGGGCTGAAGCTGAGTAAGCTGTGCGGACCGCCGAAGCTAAATGATTCTTGTCGCGCGCGTTCTTGAGCTCGGGCAGGATCGCGATAAACTGAGTCTGGGGGCCGGACGTTGAGAAAATGTGGTCGGCAAAAGCGAGGGATTGCGCCGAAAAGACGCGTGACTTCGGATTTAGAAGCAATTGGTGAATGGCTTTCAGAGTGTCCCAATCGTCAGTTTGAGTGAATCTATGTAGGCATTTCTGTGCCCTTGCGGTGCGCGGCGATTGAGCAGCTTCGGCTTGAACCAACTGAGAATCGCGATTCGAGGTCGGAGTCGAGAGAGCTGCGGGCGGGGGAATCTGCGTGGTGGGCCGTGGAGGCGTTGAAGGCTCGAAGAGGGTCTTGAGGTAGTCGTAGAGGCGATCGAGAGGCCAGTCTTGAGGATCGACCTGGCTGAGTCGGTTGTGCAGCAAACGCGAGACACTTTCCAACGGCTGAGAGGCTGAAAAAGTGCGACCTTGGCCAGGTTGTGGTGCGCTGAGAAGAAAGTGATCAATCTGGGCTGCGATCCGCTGCTCGTGCGCGGGCCAAGAACCAGCGCCTTCAAACGAGGCTGGATCCGACATTGCCATAAAGCACCCTCCGATGGTGCCCTGAAACCAAGACGGATGTAGTCGAGAGGAACGTGCCAACTGCGCATTATGATGGCTGACTTATCTTGGCAAAGGCTCACCTCCGAGTCCCGAAAATCCAAACGTGACGCGTCGGTGTTAGATCCAGGCCACAGGTCGAAATTTACTGTATCTCAATCGCAGTTGTACTGATCGCTGAGTTTCGCACTTTGTCGATCTGGCCTTTTTTGACTGAGTCAACTGATCGCATGTATTTCGTCCCCTGTCTCTCGTCGCAACACCCAATAAGACGTCTAACTGTGCGCTGGCGTAGCAAAGAGAGCTGGTGCGAGTCGTGTGCTAAGTTATATAGCATGAATCGACTTGTCAGCGTTGGCAGAGGATCTGCACAGTCAACGCACCAAGCAACTGGCCAAGTGTCTCTCAAACCACGTGTGTGCGCCGCAGCTTGCTCAGCGCTGTAGTGGGGGACAGCAAACAAGCTCAATATGGTCTACACGGCTCGGACGTTTATCCTGCAAGCTCCACTCTCAAGTCAACGTAGAACAGCACAAGAGATCGCGTGGGTTTACAACAGTTGAAATCGTGCAGAGATTCCAGCCGTGCTTCCCTATCGCTTAGCCAGTAAGAGAAATTTCTCTCTTTCCTTCCGAGCCCGCCATCCCGCCTCGCCTGTTGCTGCGACTAAGCGGGGTACAAACGCAGCCATGCTTGATGAAAGTCATGGTCGCGCTGTCGGGGCCCAGCAGGAACAGTTGGAGGTCGAATGTAACAGGCGGCCGATCGGTCCGGTGTTTGTTGATGTGGCCGGAAAGGCGAGCAGCCAAAAGTGTGATTCCTCGCTGGCTTGCGTCACAATGCTGCCATTCATTCCTCCATGGGCTCGCCTTGCTCCTCCTCTGCAGCCGTCGAACGCTGTGCGATGGCCACAGATAAATCCATCGGGTCCATCAATCGGTTGTACTGCTCGTATCCAAGGGCGGACCTATCTTGAACCGTCGCATGCATTTCTGCCACCACATCGCGAATTTTGAGCGTGTCGAGACATGGGAAGCTTGCAGAGCTCCTTTCGCCTAGGCCTCGAATCCACAACTGGAACGAGTCTGTCCGCGTGATATGCCTGACTCTAGGAGGCTCGTACTTGACGCCAAGATCAATGAGCATGGTCAACAAGCCCCGCTCGGTCAGGCCGGAGATGTCATCGTGCCGCAACTTTGGCCCGGCGTGAGAAACCCTGGCAATATCCTCGTCCGCCTTACTTGGCGGAGCCCTACTGCGAAGTTTGGCTTCCCAGCATACGTAGGTCATCTGCTTTGGGCCATGCTCCTCGTCTACTCCCAAACTCTGAGAGAGGTCGCCAACAAACACGGGAATGATGCCATCGATCCCGGGTTGGAGATGGGCCATTTGGATGCCCACGCCACGTTTCCAACAGTACCATAGGTAGTATGGTGAAATCTCTTCCCTGACTAGGACTTTGAGGTGGTCAAAATGGGTGAAGCGAGTCCAAGCTCGAACGTCGGTGTGTTGTGGGTGTTGGGTCCGCACTTTCTTGCAGACCTCTTCGATCCGTGCTCGCATCCTTGCCTGATCCGGTTCGTCAAGCGTCGCAACATTATCCAGAATCGACTCAAGCGGCACAGGTTGCATGTGCATCTCTGCCTTGTGTTGCTGATCCTCGCTCTGCACGAAAGCCTTGTCTTGGAATTTGTGCGCATCCCATGCAGTCATCAATACTAGTCGAGTCATGATTTCGCCGCGGACGCCTCTGAGAATATCAATCGTACTTGAAGCAAGGCACCTGGTGCTGAGCGTCTCCAGAATCGAGCCGTACCGATTCACGGCGCGTCGAACGTTGGCAAATTCCGGTATCGAGCTCTCGTTGGGCGTAGGCATCATCACAAGCGCGGCAGCGGTAGCCAGCACGGGCTCTGACGGAGCGTCGATATGAAGGACTGCATCATTGTCTACCGCCGTCAGAATGCGCATGTGTCGATCGACGGAATCGCGCACGAATGTGGCCTGCTCTCCAAAGCTGGCGACGTCGCTGCTTCGTACAGGCGCAAATTGCAACGCAAGGCGGGAGGCCACGACGTTGAAGCAAACGTTGCGAGAATTGAATTCGAAATTCGACGATCCGAGAAGCTTGAGGATAGCTGTGGTCCAGAAGTCGACAGGTAGCAACGTGGGCCACAGAGGCCGCCCGTACGTCTTGACACGCTCGATGGAGGCAGCCTCTGCGGCAGTCGAGAGCGCATCGTGATTGTCGCTGAGCACGTCAAAGCCGAGCCCGACAAAAGTAGGCAACGGCAAACTAACTCGATGTCTGGCGGACGCGTAATCGCCTTGTGGAAGGATGAGCTTGTTTGCGCTGCTGTTGGTGCTCAACAGAACGAGCCATGCGACTACGGACGTTTGCTCGTCATTCGCATGTTGCAATTGGGCCAGTTTGCGACTTTCGCGCTGCTTGTCCTCGAATCTTCCTATGTACGAAAAGGCGCGACAAATACTGCTGAGAAAAGCATGGGGGAGTGTTGTACATTCGTCGATAGCTACGTACACGAGTCTGTCGTTGGGTGGTGCGTGTGGCGCAGGGAGTGCATCCTTCATGAGGATGAGTTGGCCAGTGAGAGCCCGTAAAGGCTCATCCAAGTAGAAATGATAAATGCTGTCGTCGCCTATAGCGCCGTGCAGTTCGTCTTCGAAGAACTTGAGCGTCTGCTTAGCCACTCTTGAGAAAAAGTCGTTACGAGCCGTTTCGTCCTCCTTGTTGCCAAAGCCATTCAAACGTCGCAGTAGATCAAACCTTGTGGCCGGACGGGTCAACTCGGCCAAGTCTTGAGCAAGCACACCGAACCAAGCAGCGAGCAGAAAGACAGCCTTATGATCGTAGCTCGCCGATCTCTTCTGCGACGACATGCCTTTGAAGACGAGCTCCATGATAGGCTTGTCGCCTAATGGATAGCCGGACTTGACGGAAGTGGTCGCCAACGGACGGATGCAGACATAGATGACCGGCTGGGTCTTGCCAAGTTCGAGGAGCATGCGCGTCTTTCCGGTACCGCTCGACTGAACAATGTAAGTGCCCTTGAAGTATGGACGCTGGCCTTGCGGTCGCTTGTTGAAGAGCGATTCGTTGACATTTGCGGTGAATTGGGCGAAACGCTGCTCTGCATTGCCCATGTATGGTCGACGTATGCTTGTCTCGAGAACGAGACGAAGTACGTCCTCTTCGTGGTCTGCAAGCACTGGTAGGGACGAAGCAACAGCGCTTGAAGGCAGTGAATGCATGAAGTAGCATAGCACCTCTTCTTGCGACAGTTGCAAAATCCGCTCATCGAGATTTGCGATGGCATCCCGGATAGCTTCTTTTGCAGTGTCGAGATTTGCAGAAATCGACGAATCCAGGTGTCGGACATTAGGAAACGTCGGTTCGATCCCTTTGCGACCGCGTTCGGCAGCTCGGAGGAAAGCGGCAATCGCATCCTCAAAATCTTCTCTGGGCGCGTTGTCGCGGACTAACGACAGTAGAAGATTACAGGATGTCAGAGCTGTACGGAAAACTTGAGAATCGAGCTTGTCTTTCAGTTGGGTGGCTGCCTGTTTGGCAAATGTGGACCGAGGAGTAAGATCATACTGGGGCGAGGCCATGTTGTCGTCGTTGGCGGTTGGTGTAGTGGGTCTTGGCTGCGCATCGGGCGGCGGTACTGGTTGGAGCAAATGGATGGTACGCAGGATGGAATCAAAAGAAGGAGGGTTGTCGCCGCGATCGGCAGCCATGCGAATGGTCTCGATCCATGCCTGCTTTATCATTGGATGGAGATCGTGTGCGTTGGACCAGCCCTTGGCCGAAGAAAGAGCGTTATCGACCTGGAGCTGTAAGTTGGGGTCGACATGGCTGGGGCCGGGTGGCCCACGCGGCCGTTTTGGAGACGCTGGATCCTGCATCGCTTAGGCGCTGTGTTTGCTTGCTGAGGGCCGTGCTAGACCCAAGCAGAAGCATGCCGAGTGCACCACTACAACACTGATGTTGTTATTCCTATCGTTATGGTTTAGGTTGCTGTCGTTGCTAATTGGTATGGTAGTAGAGATGGACGAGTGAGTGTTAGGAGAATCAAAGACATTTTGCCGACTCAGCCATTTGGGCACACGCAGCACATACGCACGGACATGCAAATTACACGTGTAGCGGTCTAACACTTTATCTTGTATTACAATATTATTGCTCTGGCAATGTTGGCAGATGCGGTTGCTGTATCAAGTATGCGATGATGACAGACAACATTGCAAAGGTCTCGCATGCAACATGAGGGATGGGCTCATACTATGAACAAAGTTGAGGATGCATCTCGGAACCAAGAGACCGCCTTGGTGACAGTTGACACCTCTGTATCTAAGCAGCTTGGTGAAGCATGTATTGGCACCTAGAAAGTATTCTGGCAAGCCGATGCGCTGGCAGCGGCCAAGTGCTTGGACAAGACGCCTTGGATTTGCATGTTTGTCAGCCCGGCCAACAGCGAGCAAGCAGTTGTTGACAGCCACAAACGCAATGCCGGCACCGTTCGGCCAGATGTATTGGCTCTGTTGAGGGCGTCGCGAACCCAGCAAAGACAGTCACCTGCCAACTAAAGAATTCAGACCCACGCTTGGGCAGTGCGTGATCTTGGCTTGGAAAGCTGTTCCAGTCCGGGTCTGGCAAATCGAATTGGGCTCGTGACAGACAGGTCTGAGCCAAGAGGATAGCATTCGGGTTTAGCGTGGCTAAGAGGCCGAGTAGTGCTTGTCTTGATAGACCGGGCTTCGCACGGCAGACACGAGCCAGCCGTCTGGATACCTTTGATCTTGGACTGTGTTTGGCTACCACTCTTAGTCGTCAAACAGCCCTAAATTTGACAGCATCATGGTTGCATCAAGCAGCCTGACGCTTTTCGAGTCAATCCGATCCATCGTCAAAGCACCATCCGGCGTCGCTTTGTTTAGCAATAGCTTGGCCACATGCTCCAATTTGCCGAATCACTGCCTTGTTCCTCCTGTTTGTGCCAGTCGATCGTTCTTAGCTTGTAGAAGCAAAAGCAGCAGCAGATGCAGCGGAAGCAGCGGTAGTTAGAGAGAAACTCCCTAGCATCAAAGCTCAAATCGATTTGCTGCTCTCGTTGGTCACAAACACCTCGACCGTCAATCCAAGTTTGACGAGGTTGCCGTGGGGATGGAGCATTCTCACAGTTGTCCTAGTGTTTGGATTTGACTTGAAAGTTGATCGGAATAGCGTTGACCGTCAAGCACTCTGTTAGCTGCCGCTAGCAAGCAACATGGTCGAGATGCAACCGAATCCTATGCCATGTCAACATTCAGCCTTGACGCAGCCTTGATGGATGCGTGTCGACAATTCGTCACGGTGCGCAAGAAAGGGCAGACTTTTTAGCAACTCGGAATTCAGTACTGATTAAATCATTCTGGATTGACGTCGATACTATGACTACTGAGGACGGTGTGCTGATTGATTGACTGATCGGCTCACCGACTGACTGATTGACTGACTGACTGGGCGAAAATCGGTGAGTGTCGCTGTATAGCTGCGATCTTCGACGTGCATCGTTTGATTCCCGTCGCTCTCAAAGACTCGAACTTGCTGTCCAACCCTTGAGCTGCGCTACCTCAACCTCGACAAGCTCGACCTTGCGTTGCTAGTCATCCTTGTCAACTCGTTTCGAACGGCGCCACGCAAGGGAACCCGTCTTGCGAGCCGAACGAGTTGAGAGCAAACATTGGTTGATCTGGATGAGTTTGCTTGATCAACAAGCGTCAACTCTAAGCGATAGATCCGTGATGGTAGAAACCGTGTTGAGCAGAGAAGCCAGGGGATAATGTGGTCGGCAATGTGATTGCCAGAGGACGTAGAGCGTGAAAAGGGACTCGAGCAAGGGGGCAAGGCGAGTAAGCGCAGGCGGAGCTGCAGACCGAGTAGTGCAGTCAAGAGTCTGGCACGGCGTTGCTGCAATCATAGCGCCGATGCGCTTGAATGTCTCTGGCTTTGCTTGCCGAGGTTGATGCGGTCAAGCTGCCAGTTAAACCGATCTTCCACGTCGTCTCTCACCTTTGCCATGCCTTTGCATCATCTTGATTAGGGCAAAAGCGCCAAGTTCTTGCTGTCAGTCTCGACTTGAGCTCCAGCATGGTCCGGGAATTCTGACTTTGACGCACATCAAAAAGACCGAATTGAGTATGGCGCTGCAACGAGATGCAAAGCAAATTGAGAGCACACAAAGGGAAACGCTTCAAAGTCATCGCGCTCAGACGCACAAAGCAGCAACACAACAGAGTGAACATGGATCTCGCACCCCATCACGCATGATCAGCTCACTTTTGGATTAAGCTCGAGTGGGCTCGTAACTGTGATTGCACGCTACACTGTGGCCAACGTGACAGACTCCCACGAGCAATTGCAATCCCGAAACAGAGCAGTTGGTTGAACAGAGCCGGCAAAGTGTCGACAAGGCGATGGTCCTCCCACTCGGCTCTTGTCGTTCCTATCTTGCTGGTCGACGAGGTCGTAGGACGATCTTCAATACAGTGCAACACAGGCCGGCACGATCTCGGTGACTCTAATGCGCAAAGCTTTCGAACATGGTTTCGAATGCACTCATGAACCCACTTGGCTGACAACCGCGTCTGTCTGAGTTTACTCGACGCTTGAGGTTGGCAGCTAGAGGTGTGCTGCGCAATTCTGTCCCCACCAACCTCATTTCACTTGGTCAGCATTCTTGTCCCTTGTCGCAAAGCCATTTCTCGATATATAAACGAGAGATTGGTCTCGTTTGATCTGTCTTGAACGATGCTCTCCATCATCTTTGACATTATTGTACTAAAAGCATAGACATATTGCTCATCTTGGCAAATAGATTGACACTAGCATGGCAGCTGAGAAGCCTCTTGGCCATGCCGACGGCCGGCAGACAAAGCATGGTCTGGCTTGTGGCTCTGCGGCTGCCACTCCTGAAGTACCCAGTCTTGACGCCACTCTAGGCGCGAGTTTGTCATCTTCGCTCGGGCCTGCTACTCCGACGCGCCCTCTACGACCTCCTCGACTCTTGCAGCCCAGTCCAAAGAATCTACAGCGTCTTGCGGCTGTACAACTCGACACAGCTGTGGTCTTAGGAACCACGGTGAAAGAACAAGGAAACCTTCAGGATGCAATCGACAAACTTGGCATTTCGGCGGAGCGAGCATCGCAGAGCCCTGCATCTTGGCCTTGTCCATCACCGCCATCGTCATCGTCGTCATCTTTGCGGTCGCAATTATCCATTGACAGCTCCGATATAAAAGGCGAATCCAGGCGTCAACTTGGACGCCTAGGTCCATCCACACGCGCTCAAGGTTCACCGTCGCAATCGCCATTAATCGATTCGCCATCCACGCAACAAGAAAGCTCGCAGCACCCGCAGAAGCAGCAGCCTGCCGCTGATCAGTCCAGCCACGAGCCTGCGTCATCCGATATAAAGTCTCTCGACGTTTCACAATTGGACGCTTCCTCGACGCAGAACGCTTTGCTGAATGACATCTTGCGTCGTCTGCAACAAGCAGAGCAACGAGCAGCACGAGCAGAGCAACGAGCGGAACAAGCTCTATTAAGACAGGAGCGTCAACTGTGTCTGCAAGAATGCAGAAATCACCTCGATCGATGTCTACTCCAGCACATGAGAGAAACAACAAACGACAAAGCCGTCTGCTCTCTGCATCCAGTCAAGGCCGACGCCGAGAAGCGCAAACCGCACGTGCTGTGCTATGATCTCACCGTTCATCAAAACATTAGTCGATTCAGCGAGCTTCTCAGCCTGCTTTTCAAGCAACGACAATGCATCCAACACAGCTTGTCCTCGCTTGCCGAAGTCGAAAAGGACCTTGCTATGGCTCCGATGATCAACGAAAAGGATATGGAAAGTTTCTGGAGAGTCACCTTGCCACTCTTCTTCAAGGTGATCTATGCTTTGGACAAGATCGTCGCGCCTCACCACACGGCTACTCAAGGTGAATCTGCACAAGAGCCTCGATGCCATGCCAGCTGCGACCAGAACGAGCACGAATTGGCTGCACACCTCTTCTCAATGTTTCCTCATCTTCCATGGGGCCAACTTGAAGGCAGATTTTATGTACGCCATGGCGAGTTGAGCCCCTCGACCAGACTGTCCCGTAAGCGTGGCTCTGCTCGAGCTTCAGTCAATGCCACTGTCGTTTCTTCAGATGCGATTGATGCACTTTCACAGACTCTCGCTAAGAACTTGGCAGTATCATCGTCGGCAGCTAGCTCAGCAGAATTCGCAGGCGAGGCTTCTAGCCAGTCTCGAGATCTCAGAGCCGGAACCACGGACGTCTTTGTCTTCTACCAAAGCCAGCCTTCAGTCGCAGCGCTGATCAGCGTTTTCGAGCTCAAGAGGTACAACGTCAACAACGCCTTGAAATTCGACCGAGTCTTTACGACGCCGCCCGATACACTGCCTGATGATCTAACCTCAGCGCTCGCCAGCGATAAGCCAGATGTCGCCAAGCAGCGAGATACCTCAAAGGCAAGCCAACAAGCGCAGTTAGCGTCGTGTAACTGTTTCTCGTCTGGTGCCTTGCTCTTTGATCAGATTCAATCAAAGGACGTGCAAAGGGTAACGCAACAATGCTTCAGGTACATGCTTCGCCACAAGATCCCGTTGATCTCGCTTCCCACAGGACCCACCCAGGTATTTTTTAGATACGATCACCAACAAAACACCTCGTGCAAACACACTCGTCTTCATTACTACAAGATCTCAGCCAAGGAGGATGCGTCTGGCAAGGCCTACGATGGATGGAACGAGAATCCGCTTCTGGATGCCAATCTCTTTTGGCTCTTCAAAGGTCTTTCGGATTTCAACGCGACATCAGGAGAGGAGAGGGAAGCATGGGTCCGAAATCTTGCCAAGGCAACATCGTGTGAGAGCGGTCAAGGCAGTCAGAGCAGTAGACCGGCCATTGCTCGGTCACGGGCTGTCCCGATCAAGCCGCTGCATTGCTCAAATAAGACAGCGAGCGACGATGGAGCTGGCCGAGGAGGCGGTCCCCCGCGCCCTCTGCCTCAAAGACAGTCTCAGCGTCGGCAGGGCGTAACCACCAGTACCAACCAGGCTGCCGCTGACTCGACCGATGGCCAGAAGCAGACTTCAAAATCCAAGGGCAAAGGAAAGCAGCACAAGGATTCGGTTGCCAAGCAATGGTGCACTGCACACTGTCTCTTCGGTCTCAAGTACAATTTGCAGATGGATGCCAAATGTCGTAATGCCGACCTTCACTGCACCTTGGCCAACTGCAACGATCACAGTACGCACAAGCATCTCTTTTCACTCGACGATGTCAAGAGCAATATCAGGAACAAGCTGAACAACAAGTCCACGTTCAGGGAGTCAATCCAAGCCATACTCGGGAGTCGCGGAGCAAATGCTCAGCTGTTCCGACTGTCTGACCCAATCTCTGGCTATGCTTTTGCTGCTAGAAGCGAGACAAGGGACGGAGATATGCATCGGGAGCATAGATTGTACGAGCACATTATCAGCATGATCACCCAACCTGGTGAGCCCATCAAAGAGTTTCCAGCAATCGCCAGCTTTGTTGCTGCTGATGGAAAGTCACGCATACCACTTTATGTTCCGGTCTCGTTGGGCGTGATCAAAACCGACCTTTACCTCGTGATGCGCTGGCGGGACGACGACTATGACCAAGACGTGATGGTCGAATTCACCGAATTCTTACTGCTATCCTATCATTCTCACAACCTCCGCCATCCAGAATCCCAGAAGGAGCTGAACCGTATCATGCCTGTCGACTGGCGTGACACAGAATATCGACCTCAATTCAAACAACTCAGATCATGGTGCAACAAAGCCTTATACGACTTTGCAGGGGTCGAGCATAATGATCTGTATCCACGCAACATGCTTTGGTGCAACGAGCTCAAAGGCATTGTGGTGATTGACTTTGAGTTTGCCCACATCATGATACCGCAGCACAGACTCGATCTGCTGGCTCAACAACAACGACAGCAGCTCGTCAAACCAACGCAGCTTGGGAGGATGATCGAACCACCGCGTTTCGAGAGCTTGTCGACGCTGCCAGGTCAGGCTGCTGGCGTATGCACTTGAACACATAATGTAGCACCGAGTAGGTTGACTTGGACCACACGCCTTGCCTTTTGTTCAAAAAGTACACCGTCTTCATTGTCTGATGCTTAGCTCCGTCTGAGGTTCCAATGCATATAAAGATGTTGAAAGTTGACAATCAGCACGCCGGTCGCAGCAATCAACTCTAGGCAACAATGTCTTGTAACGTTCTCCGCTCAGAAAGAAAGACTGAATCAAAAGCAGTTTCGTCTGTTGCGCTGGCGGGCTTGATCGACAAAGGTATTTCTGCGCAACTTGGCCATGACAGGCCACAGCAGCGAATCCTTGCAGCGCAATGCCTGTCACGTGTAACGCTCGTTGTTGGCTTTGAGATGCGATTCGAAGCTTTCCTTGTCGAGACCGATCAAGTTGAGCTCGCCCATATTGTAGCAGCATCCCATGTTTGTAGCCTTTGAAGAATGGCTATCTTTTCCGATTCTGGCCATCAGACTGATCGAACAAGAAGCTATTGGAAAGCATTTGTTGCAGGTAGTATCACATGGACGCATGCCAATCTAGTCGTCCGTCTGGCAGAATCGGGTTCGAGCTGGCATTGCGAATGTGCTTTGATCAAGCATGACAACATGCTGAGCTCGGAACGTGCCAAGAAAAGCGAGCTCAGGCCGAGGCTTGTCAATCTGCCCTTAGGACTAACACTACTCAAGTCTCGGCCCATGACCTCTGCATCGGACTCTGCCTCTTGTAAGCACCTGCAAAGCTGTATTTGTTCTTTTACGATCAAGTTGCTTCAATCGTTGCCGCAATTTTGATCGTGTCTAAGGCACAGTGCGGTGTTTGAGGCTCTGCAAAACCACAGCTTGGAACAATGCTGCTGACTATCTTTTTCTCTCATCTCGTCACACTTTCGAGGCATGAGGCCTTGGTTTGGGATTTGGAACGCTATGACAGGTGTTGTGCATCAAAGCACCCAGAGTCGTCGTCGGCCACGCGAAAACAAAACGAGCTTTTCTGACGAGTTTCAATTTAAAGGCTCTCTCAATACGCCCACGCTCTCAAAGCTGTTGGTTTGCTGCCTCGTCGAGACAAAAGCCGAGATGGATTTGCGAGGTTGCCGCTTGGCGCCTTTGCGTTTTGTCGGCACCGCCATGCCACCAGCTGTTTGTCGAGCTCAAGGCCACTGGCTATACGGTCGACAGTGACTTAGACGTCCACAATGCCGTTGAGTCGAGATGGCAAGACTGCGCCCGCTGCTGTGCAACAAATCCTCTGAAAACGCGCTCGATCCAGGCAATATGCGTTTGGCAATGGTGTTGACCAGCAATCGAGTTGTGGAAGTATTGTCTTGGCGCATGAGTCTGATCAACCCGATCTGCGCTGCTCTCAGCCGAGGCGCAAGCATAGACGTAAGCAAGGCTTTTGCATCGTTGTAGCACTAGCCTTTGGCAATGCTTGCAAGACAAGCTTGTGCTGATGCGCACTGTTGTATCCGAGGCAATTGGGCGTAGCGGCGATAAGCAGTTAGGCAATGCTCGCAAATTCCCTGTGTTTACCTGCGATTTTCGAATCGCAGCAGGAACAGCAACCAAGCTGTTCTATTCGAAATTAGCAAAGCCCATCCATGTGTAGTCTGCAGGTGAGACAAGCTCTTGCTCCCGCTTCCGATTGCAACCCGATTTAGTCGCACGTTTGATTCGTCTGCTCATTGATGCTGTGGGATCTTGCATCGCTTCGTGAGATCCTTTGGCAGTCGAGATTGCCTCCATGTCTACTTGCATGTAAGTTGTAAGGCGGTTTGCCTTTTGTGAGCGATCCCCTGCAAAAGGCCAAGGTCTACGCGTGGCAGGAAGCGATTCTGGACCTTTTGAGGATGAAATCGCAGGTATTTGGCTTGCGAGGATGGTTCCGTGCGGATACAAGTATGTGTATCAACCGCACGAAACATTTTTGTGGCCACCGTTGATCAACATAATCAACGTACAAAGTGACAGACACAATGTGCCGGGGTCTCGGCAGGTTTGTTCAAGACGCGGTAAGCCTGGCTGGCAATTCGGTCAAACCTGTGGTGCAGGATACGCTGTGAATCCTTTGTGATGCAGGCAGTCTTTGCTATGAGCTCAACGTGATTTTGACGTGCATCTCGATTCAAAAAATGGCATGGAAGGTGCACACGCAGTACATTGTCAAATCCAACAGCACCAATTTTGTACTTGCAGGTCAGCTAAGCGGTTTGGCCAGCAGCCTGTCTGCTTGATCTCACATGATCTGGCTTGGCGACTCACCAAGAACCCTGAGACGCGATAACTGATTTGCTTGCAACATCTGCCCAAGTCGAGCTCAGGCAGCCAGCAACAGAAAAGGTTTGCAATTTCTGGGTGCTGCTGTGGCCAATGGCTGGCCGTGTTTGCCTCTGACGTCGTGTGTGTCAAAGGTCAAGTTGTGACACCCAGAATGCTTTTAACACTTTCTTGTTAGATCTTGCATGGCACCAAGTATTTTGGCCAGCGATGAGTGGCTTGGTGTTCGGCAATGCTCGAGTCAACGTTGAAACCAGGCTAGAAAAGAATCGGTTCGATTTTTCTTATCCGAAAAAAAGCAGGCCACAAAAATCGAAGGAAAAGGAAATGTGCAACTGAACATGCTACGCCGCGTGCCGTAGTTGGCAATAATAGGGAGTTTTCCAACGGTCGTTGTCGGCTGTGCTCAGGCTCGGCAATTTAAAAATATGCACGAGGTGCATGCGTCGACGGTAGCCGAGTCCACGTGGGCCGTCATCGCCCGAATTAGGCCCTGTGAGTCGAAGCGACGACGAGTCGACCAAATAGAGCCCATTTTTAATGACATGACAGTCTCTAAAAAGCGTGCTTCGTTGCAGACTGAGTGTGATATGAGCAAACCGCATGGTATTGACTCAGTCCTTCCCCGCAGCCTTGATCTTAATGGCGACATCGACGAGCGGACTGTGCCTGACTGTGAGGACGAGTATTGTCATCAGCTGAATCGAATCATATCGGACCAAAAGTGTCCCGATCGCGTACACACGTGCTTATTGATCATTAATTTCAGCCAAGCGCAGCTCAAACATACTTTCACTTCACATCGAAGCCCGTACTGAGTCGAGTCAAAGAGACGTTCAAAACAGCTCTCCTCCATCATCATCCACACCATCTCGGCTCGCGATTCCGTCAGACAACTACGGGCTCTCGAAAACTCCCCATTGGAATTGGGCAATGGACTCGCATTCTACGCAACTGTACAGCAGCTTTTGTTCTCGCTTCCACTGCATCAGACAAGCTATGACTTGGTGTCGCAAACAAGCGGCCATCTCACATTGTCGTCTTGCTCCGAACACGCCGCTTCTCGAAACGCACATGCATGCCCGCTTTTGACATTAGGATGCCGAACGGCAATTTTTCCGTCAACCACAATCACTCTTGTTGTTTTTGTATTTAACTACAAAGGCTGCGTACTTGGTTCTTGTTAAATAGATCTTGCTGGTATCGTCGGCCTGCACAATTTCTGACGCGACCCTCGTTCTGGATTTTACAGCTTGGCTCCACAACCGCAGGTAGCTGGACTCTGCCTGATTGTTGTATTCACTTCTGTTGACACACAGTTGCTGTACACCACGGTTGGTCTATTTTAGTTTGCATCTGTCGTTACGCATAATCGCGGTGGTCTAATTGGTCTAGATCAAGTCATGCGTGACGGGTGATGCTTGAGTTCACTTGCAAGCAAAGTGGTGCATAACCGAAGCGCGGACTACCAGGAACAATCACACTCTAAGCCAAGTTCATCATTTCAACAGTGGTCGAGCACCGGCTTACATATACAAGTAGAAGGGCTTAGCTGTCTGGGCGTGACTTTTCTGCTCCAGTCCTTTGATTCACAATGTTGATAAGGACTGCCTCGTTGTTTCGGTAGACGGCAGTGCTTTGTTGCGAACAACAAGACGCAGCAGACTTCGCGCTCTACCGAATCCAAAGCGGATCATGCGGACTTGTCTAAGGGCAAATGTCCAAGGGCAGATTTCCGAATGCCTCTAGTACTGTACCGTAATACAGTACTGTATCATTAATATTAATAAATCCAGCATTTCTCACCCATTTCTGACATGAGTTTTTCTTTCTCACGGTCTAGGGTCGCGTAGCGTTAGCTGCCGAATGTGACCGCGGAGTAACAATTTTCGGCTTGGAACACCGCGTGGGGTAGCCGCTCTGACACTGCGCCGTTCTGGTGCAGCGTGGTGCTGCCTCCGCCTGCACTTGCAGAAAACTTGAAGAACGATTGCATCAACTTTTGCGGCAGTCTCCCTTCCGGAACTACGCCATGTTCCAATTTGATGATGATCACCAAGGGGACGGCATGTATCTCTGGCTAGCTTTATCTAGGCTTAGTTCATGGTATTGCAGCTGCTAGGCTTTATTGCATGCTAGCCGCTATGACCCTAAGATCCTTCCTTGTGCTAAGTTCCTGCGACAACTAAAAGGCCACCACAAACTCATCCCCCCCTCTCGTCACCGCTCCCCCTCTTTCTCCTCCGGGTGGCTGATCTCTTCCCCACGCTCAACATCATCTTGACCATATCTTGTAGTCTCACCTGGTTAGAATATTGTCTCCAGCTGCTCGTTCCTCGGGCCACAAGATCCTGCATTGTTGCAGTCCAGGTTCAGCATGCTGGTCTGCAATGACGGCGATTTTTCGCCCGTCTCAGATTGCCGCTTCTTTGACTTCACCTTAAGATTCTCCAACGTCGTCTTGGTTATTATACCTTCCAGCATTGCTATCGTCCTTTTCGTAGCTCGATTCATTCGTGTTCGTTACAAGCCCGACATCCACGCCGCCACGCCGCATTTGCCTTTCTCGCTCTGTGGACTTCAATTCGATATTGTGAGCCACTTTGGCACTGCTTTTTTCGTCATTAATGCTATGCTTAACTTGGCCCTCGTGGCCATTCTTACGGCCCCTCCATTCGGCCATGTTCGCCACGCTCTCGATCAGCAAACTGCTCTACCATGCGTTGTACTTGCGTTCCTTGCTTCGCTTCTCGCGGTGCCACTTTGGCTTGCCGAACGCAGGAAGACGCGCGGGGGCAGCATGTTCCTGCCTCTCTGGATGCTTCTGTCTCTCCTTTTCAACGCTTGTCGCATCCGAACCTTTAACGCTATGCCCGCTGTCCGCCACTCTTCCTTCTTCAACATTTACCTCGCTTCGTTCGCCTGCTTGGCTTGCATGCTTTCAATCGAGAACGCCAGGAGCACTTCCAAGCACTATTCCACCCACGAGCAAGGCGCCGGTTTCTTCTCTCGTCTGCTCTTCATCTGGGTATTCCCTGTTCTTTTGGTTGGCTTCCGCAAACCTCTCGAACTCGTCGATCTTGATGAACTCAAATCTGATTTCTACGGACAGTCTCTCGCCTGCAAATTCCTTGCTCAATGGACCGGCAAATCCATCAAGCCGCAACCTCAGAGTTCGAAGCAGCAACTGCGTAACTTTGATGTCAAGAACGAACGCAGTCGTAGCGCGACCAGCCCCGAAAAAGACATCTTTCCACTCGGAAAGCTCAAGTCAACTTGCCAAGATCATCCTCAAACCTACATTCGCAAAATGTTCCCTGAACGGGCTGCCAAGCGTCGCCTATTAAGTGCAACACTTCGAGCCTTTCCACTGGCCACCTTGGCGCCAATGCCATGGAAATTCTTGCTAACTGCTTGCCAACTTGCACAGCCTTTCCTTGTCTCGACCACGCTCACTTTTGTCCAGTCGTACTCGGGTGCGGACCAGGGCAATGCAGCTCAGCCTGTTGTCTATGGCTGGGGGCTGGTGGGTGCATATGCTTTTGTTTATCTGGGCATGGCTTTAGCCGAAGGTCAATTTTGGCACACCACGTCGCAACTCATGACCATGGTGCGCGGTGCTTACGTAGAAGCCATCTATCGCAAGGGCCTCGATCTCCATCTGCGAGTAGCCCGAACCAACGGTGGTGGCAAAGCGGCCAATCTAATGAGCGTGGACACCGAACGCATCATTGAAGCGGGTGAAATCATCCACGAGATTTGGAGTGGCTGTATCACCATCGTCGTGGGCGTCTATCTACTCTACGCGCAGCTTGGTTTGGTCTTTTTGGCCTGCATTCTCTCTGTTGTCATCTGCTTCCTCCTAACGCCCCTTGCTAGTCGGGGACTGGGCGCCAAGCAGGGAGTCTGGAGTGCTGCCACTGACGAGCGAGTAAACCTCACGTCTAGCATCATCTCGGATATCCAAGGTGTCAAATGCTCAGCTTACGAGGACATTCTCCATGCAAAGGTTTGCAAAGCCCGCGCCAAGGAGCTTTCTGCGCGAAGCGCGTTGATGAAACAGATTACAGGGGTCGTCACCTTCACCAACACTTCGGGTGAAATGTTGGGGTTCTTCACCTTTGTCACCCTCATCGTCGTCGATAGACTGACTGGATCGAACAAATTCGACATTAACACGGTCTTTACCACCTTGACCATATTCCAGCTCATTCGGAGCCCTCTCTTCCAGCTCGGACAGCAATACGCAGCGCTTCTTCAAGCTTGGTCCAGCATGCAACGTATTGAGGCCTTTCTCACCAGCGAGGCCAGACCTGACGTCCAACCTGCCATCGGTGAAGGCTTGAGCCCTTCCTCTGCTTGCGCTGCAAGCGATGTCCAAACGCATAACGCTGCCGCCATTTTCGAGGATGCATGCCTTGGATGGGGCAAGGACACCGTGCTTGCCAATGTCAACATCGCAATTCCTGCCGGTACGCTGACCATGATCTGCGGCCAGCTGGGTCAAGGCAAATCAACACTGCTGCAAGCTTTGCTGGGTGAATGCGATCTGCTGTCGGGGCGACAACAGCTTCCGTTGCTGGCTAAACGTGTCGCTTACGTCAGCCAGGACATTTGGCTGCAGGAGAGAAGCTCAATTCGTGACAACATTGTCTTTGCTACTGGCGACTATGACGAAGAGTGTTACCTTCAAGCTCTCCGCGCATGCGCCCTCACAGAGGATATCGCAAGTTTCAGCAAAGGTGACGCAACACGTGTCAGCGAGCTTAGCGGTGGGCAGCGTCAAAGAGTTGCGGTGGCTCGGGCTGTCTACAGCCGGGCCGAAGCCTACATTTTTGACGACATCACCAGCGCTTTGGATGCAGAAACGACCGCTTACATGTGGCGTGCTCTCATGGGTCCTGCCGGTCTCTTGAAGGGCAAGACTGTTGTGATGGCAACCAACGCCATACATCTCCTTCATCACGCCCAATTGATCATTCGTATCGATGCGGGCAAGGTTGCCGAGTCTGGTCGATATGAAACGCTTTCGTTCAAAGGCAAAGACCTGATGTCTCGCAACAGCCTGGACTCACAAAGCGCATCCGCAGCACCAGCCGAGGATCAACCTAAGAGTTTGGAGTCAACGGACGAGCAAGAAGACGTCCTTACCGGCTCTGTTGGTTGGAAAGTGTATGAAACATGGTTGAACGCCGCTGGTCGGGGCAGGGCGGGTCTTTTCCTTATCCTCTTTGCCTGCACAACCGCCTCGCTAGTAGGAAGTTCGTACTATCTGCAGGCTTGGGCTCAAGAACAGCAAGAGCATCGCTTTCGCGACTGGGTCGCTTGGACGATCGGATATCTGTTGCTGCCCCCTTTGAGCGCCGTCCTTCTTGCCGCAGCATTCTGGACCTTGTGTGTCAGCTGTGCTGAATCGGCAGGAAATCGTCTCCATGATCTCGAACTCAAGGCTGTCTTGTCCGCCCCATATTCATTCTTCTCCCAGTGGAGCGCGGGCCAAATGACGAATCGCTTCTCTCAGGACCTCTTCCACATCGATCAGACATTGGTCTTTGCCATCCTCAACACGACTGGCGTTATCTTACTTCTGCTAGGCTCGCTCATCGCAATGATTGTCGCTGCGCCATACCTGATGATTTTAGTCGTGGTGCTGTTTGTGGCGTCCTGGGCAATACAGCGGCTCTATCGTCCCTCGAGTCGTCAGCTGCGGAGGCTGGAGATGGCTACCAAGAGCCCGCTGTATTCCATCTTTTCCGAAACTTCGACGCCGGCGGGCCTGGCCACGGTGCGGGCACTACATCGCGAGACGGCCTTGCTTGAGCAGAATACCGCCTTGCTCGACGTCTCTCAAAAGCCTTTCTATCACCTGTTCACCGTCCGCAGATGGCTTCAGGTTTGGCTGCTACTGCTCACCATGATTACCAACATCACCTTGGTTCTTCTGGCTGTCGTGTTGCGTCATTCGACGCGCGCAGGATTGCTCGGTGTCGCTCTGGTACAGGCTACCACACTAGGCACTTCGCTTAACCAAACAATCATTAGCCTCACCGAAGTCGAAATCGCCGGCGTTGCTCTTGAACGCGTCCGTGCGTTTTGCCTTAGCGAAGCCGAAGAATCTTCCGCCATTGCTGTGCATCGCGCTGCTGAGGACGACGAGTTTGCGGTTTTGGGCATCATCAAGTTCAACAAGGTCTCGGTATCCTATCGTGCAGATCTCAAACCTGCCGTTCACGAGCTCAGTTTCGAACTCAATGCAGGCAAGCGACTGGGCATCGTTGGCCGGAGTGGGTCGGGAAAGAGTACTGTTCTGCTGGCGCTGTTCAGGATGGTATCGATGCGAGCTGGAATGATTTCTATCGACGGATGCGACATTTCACAACTCACCGTGGGCAAACTTCGCTCTGCGATGACCGTTATTCCGCAAAAGCCTCTTCTGCTCGCTGCCAGCATCCGCGAGAACCTGGATCCATACGGAAGCCACACCGACGACGAACTCTGGTTGGCGCTACACACCTGTCACCTGACCGCGTTTGTGAAAAATCAGCCCAACCAGCTTGAAGAACGTCTGCTGACAGGACAAACTTTCATCAGTCCGGGTCAGCGACAGCTCCTGGCGCTCGCTCGCGCTCTATTGCGAAAGAGAAAGATCCTTGTCCTTGACGAAGCGACGAGCGCAATGGATGTCGAAACGCAAACGATAGTACAAAACGTTCTGGCCACGCAATTTGGTGACTGCACTGTAATCGCTGTGGCTCACAGAATCGCATCAATAATCGAGTTCGACCACATCATCTGCATGGCCAATGGTCATGTCGTCGAATCAGGTACGCCTCAGCAGCTTCTCCAAGCAGGTGGCGAGTTTCGGGCACTGGCTGCGGAACAAAAATGCATCTAAGCTGTTACAAAGTGGACCTATAAAAATGTATGTCAATCCACCTTATCCTGAGCACTGCAATACACTCTGGAATGTCAAGCATTGAAGCTTTCGTTGACTTGCATAGGATGCCGTGCAAGCTCGCAGATAGAGTATTCTCCATTCTCGATTCGAGAGAGCTCTAGCGCGGGCTTGGAAAGCCTAATCCATGCACTTCACTGTCATCGAAAAATGTAAGTTACACTGAGAGTGAGCTTGGTCTTGAAGTTTTGACGGGACATAGCTCCGATGGTTGCAAGGAGCTGAAAGCCATCTGTAGCTCGGCAATAAGTAGCTGTGCCCTCATTTGGTGGAAGCCCGGTTCGTTTACAGCTCCCGGACAGTACTTGAGGGAAGAGGATAATGGCCGGCTCCGCCGGAGCTTCTCTTGGATCACGCCAAGCAATCGGCATAGTTCAAACTGATCGCTCACTTCGGAATGTTCATCGATGTTAGACGTTCAGTCGCGAGCTTCGTAACGACGCAGCTGCAATGCGAGCTGTGTGATGCTATGGGACGATGGTTGTTGTTGGTTAGCCCATGCCTGCCTGGCTTCCGTGGTATATCTGCACGAACCAAGCGCGAACTGGCGCATTCAATTTGGCATTCTGAAACAGTCTCGGGGCCAGCCAATAATCAAGATTCATCAGGCCGTCACATCGTGACCATCACACATCTTGGACAGAAATGGTCACGCTCACCAGTTTATCGAATTTCATTGTCCATGTAGCGAGAAGGAGTGGTGATTCACTGCCAGTCTAACGGAGGCCACAGTATCAAGTTTTGAAGTTTTCAAAAACTCGCGATTCTCGTGGGCTGGGATGCCAAAGGCTGCATGAACTCGAGTTTTCCAAATGAACCTTATTTTTGGCGTGTTTCTAGAAAAACAGGCAACAGTTGGACCCTATTTTGAACCCTTTCAACGTTTTCACCGGGTCTCGGAGTTGCGCTTTGAAGCGTTTAGTCAGCGGGATTTTTATAGGCTGGTGAAGTCGATTCAGCCTTTTTTGTGTGTCAGTGGTCTCGAGTAAATTAACGTGTTGCGATGTCTCAGTGCGACGTTTTTGACCCAAAATGCCAGAACTCGCTCAAAAATTCAACCTCATGCAGGGGCGTTGTTTGCTGTTACCCGCTACAGCGCGGAGCAAGCTGCGGCGCACACACGTGGTTTGAGAGACACTTGGCCAGCTGCTTGGTGCGTCGACTGTGCAGATCCGCTGCCAACGCTAACAAGTCGATGAATGCTATAACTTAGCACACGACTCGCACCAGCTTTCTTTGCTACGCCAGCGCACAGCAAGACATCTTATTTGGTCATGCCGCGTTGTATCTGGTTGTTTGCAGAGAGCGCGCAGGCTTTGTGGCGTCGCAAGTTTGTTGCAAAAAAGCAATCAGCTCCCGAGATAGCAGATGTGAGCTCTGAGGATGGGATCGCGCATCAGTTACATTATGTGCTTGGGAGCACCCGTCAATAACCTTGCAGACATGGCAATTGTGGCGGAACAAGTACGTAAAAGGGGGATATCCAGATCGCCTAGGTACCTTGTCAGCCACCTTCTTTTGCCTGCTCATGTTTTGTGTCTTCGGTGACGTTGGAGAGATACATTGCAGGATGATATTGCCTGTGGCGGCGTGCCTTTTCTGTGAAGTGCCCTTTTAGATGGAGCGCTCCTGTTTGATCGTCTCTTGAATGGCTGCTCTTTCCTGTATCAATGCATAGCACGCATGTCTGTCTCCCTTGCAGCGCGTTGAGCACGGTCAAGATACGCTCCCGCCGCTTTGTACGCCTCTCTACAAGGCCTTGCCCTCGAGGGCGCTTTTACCTAGAGCATACTTTGACGTGACGGCAGCCGCTGCTTTGATCTCGGCAGTCGTATTGTGATGAAGGCTTGCAGCTTGTAGCCGGGTGAGCTGGTCCGATGGCTTAGCTCGGACGTGAAAGGAGAGAGGGAGCAGAGAGACACGAAACTGTGGAACAAGAGTCTGAAAGCATGCGCAAAGGAAGTTGGACAAGGACTCACTAACCCTAACCCCCAAAGATTTTTGTAACGCGAGAGGTGGCATCGGTGCTAAAACCGTAACGCTTTCAAGCCGTTGGGAGTCAGATGGTTACTTGGTTGCCGGCTGTCAGCTGCATTTCACCAAGGCACAAGCCAATGAGACAAGAGGGCAATTCACAGTGGGAATAGCAGGTGAGATTTCGCGACGCTAGAACATTGCTGATGCTCGTCACGTTGGCAGCAGGGATATGTACAGCGCTTTGGCTTCCCCGTCCGCTACCGTCCGAAAGGAGCGCCAATGGGGCGGAGATCACCCGGCAAGATGTCGAGCTCGGTGTGAGGGAGGCTTGTGGCCGCTGGTTACGTGCGATCGCGGGAGAGCGATGTGTCACTGATGCTGTCAACGGTCGTGTGCTGTGCAGCGCAAAGCTTTCTTCGTACTAGTCGTCGATCACAGCAAGAGGTTCCGATCCAATAGCACAGCTTTCGGACATGCACATGCTGGCATCTGAAGGCCACCTCGTTGAGTGCTGTAAGTGCACGAGTCCTGTTGAACCAACAGGCATACCGACCTGGCCAGCCTGCTCGTCCTCGGCACCACCTTCGAATCTCGGCGGCACTCGCTTTCTCCAAAAACTTATTCGCTGCAGCGCGCTTCCGCTTCATCGGTCGTTTCGGTCAAGACCGGGCCAGTTGGATTGCCCGTGTGAATCCCTGTTGGCTTGTTGGAACCAGCCTCCTCGGGCAAGGTGACGATGTCCAAGGGAGATATGTTGCGCGCGCAAGATCGAGATTCGTGTGGGTTCCTCTGTGTAATCACGTTTGTCCAGCATTGGAAGTATTGCCTGATCCCGAGATGGACTCGTCTCGCCGTTTCCAGTGGCAATTGCCAGAACTCATTCATTGCCGTCTCCCATGCCGGATCCTGATTTGGATGCTCCTCGCGGTTGCGACGACGGATCTCACCCATGCCCGGGCCATTTCTCGATGCAGCATGCGCGCGCTCCACATTGTGCTCCCCAACATGGCGTCGCCAAGAAGGAAAGTCTCCGGTGTAATTATGCCCAAGAGCTCGAGGGATGCCGCGTGAACATTTTTCACGGCCACCCAAATAGCAGTGACAGCAAGACGTTGGCATCCGAGGTTTGGTTCCCAAGGGATCCCGAAAAGCAAGTGGGAAGCACCTGGTAAAAGGACACAAAATGACAAGGGGTAGCTTCAGTGTGATAGTCTCAAACGCACTCTGGCTGAAGAGAGGGACTTACGGCACATCCAGTTGCTCGCAGCGCTGACACGACCACGTTGGCCACGGTGCGCTTGCCTCAGTCATGCGACGCATTGCCAAGGCACGGAGTCGCTTGTCTGCTGCGCCATCCTCCTTGACTATCCAGTGATCCGGGTATAAACGACCAGCAACTCGTATGTACAAGACTGGTGCGGAGAGCCCTTCCGACCACTCAATGATTTGGGCGGCAGTAGGAGCGCGCAGAACATGCGCTGGCTGCTCCAAAGGCCCAGGATCGGGCGTGAAGCGACGTAATCGCTTCGATGTTTCGGCCTGGACCGCTTCAGCTGAGGCGCGTTCGATAGAGTGGCGAGTGGGTTCGGACCGATCCGATCCGTGAAGTAAGGTCCATAAGGGCTGGACCCTAGTCGCATTTCCATGCCCTGGCGTCGAAACATGTGCGACCGCCAAAGATTGCTCTGCCGGGGCCTCCGCGAACCGAGAAGAACGCTCAGGCGGCAGATCACGAGATACTGGCGTACTTGGCGTCTTAGGAATAGAGACCTGGTCGCTCTCGTCCACCACTTGTCGATTCGGAGCTGGTCCTGGTCGAAGCATGTTCAACGCGATTGATCGCCCCGAGCTTGAAGCAATAAGCGTTGGTGGCGAGGCGTTGTTCGGCAGGTCAAGCAGAGGCGGAGAGACTTGGTGGAGACCAGTGTCGTCAGACAACTCCGGAGATGATGCATAGTCCACGAGCCGCCTGTCGCAACCACTCAATGATGCAATGACCAGAGGTGAGTGATGTGCAGCCTGACCTGGCGGTGAACATTTTGACCCTAACCGAGGCGATGTCACTTGATTGGAAGCAGGCCCGACAACGTTGGCAACCGAATCATAACATTCGTCAGAAAGCGACGATAATGGAGAGCTCGACCCAAAAGAACAAACGTTCTCCAAAGATTTGTCTTCCTCACCCTGAAATCCGACATTTCGAGCCGAGGCGTCAGAAGACGGAGAACTGGCGGACAGGTCACATGTCGGGATCTTATCACAAGCCCGCGACCTGTGTGCTGCTTCGTATCGGTGTTGAAGAGGAGTATTCAGCACCGGGGAGTCGAAGCCGGCTGATCCGGATCGGTTATGCTCTTGAGAAATGACTCGGACACCGTTTCCGAATAGAGCTTCGCGGCAGACCTCGAGCAACCCTGTTGAGTCGGGCAAGACATCTTCGGCTCGAGATGGCATCTGAGCACACATTGGACTCGTGACTGCAGCACGAAAGGACTGTCCGATATCAGGCTGCACGCAAGTACACGTTTCCTGCGGCTTATCCGCGTGAACGGAGCCCATCCGTGCGATGGGATATGGGCGAGTGTCCTTGCTGCCAAGCTCTGGCTCCGAGACCTCAGTGGTCTGATGTTGGATCTCCTGCTGGGTTGCGTCTGAAGTACACCTGTCGATCCGTTCCTGTCCGCTCCTCTTTTTTGGGCTTGATCCCGCATTGGACCTTCTCACACGAATCCGTCGCTTCTTGGATGTTCTTGTTTCCGGTGAATCACGGAACCCCAAGGGAGTTGGTGCCAAGGCGGCGTGCAGAGAATGTGATCGATCACCCGCACCATCACGAGTCAGCTTCCTCAACGGCATGATGATGGTTGCAGATCAAGTCGGTTTGTCCGAAATGAAGTTGAACGGAAATTGTTGGTGTCAAACAAGCACACATCTGGACCATCATGCACTCAAAAACTGTCACGTAAGCACCGTGATGTGCCGAAATTGGAGGACACCGGCTCTGTGGCTGAATGCCCATAAACCAGTCGATTCTATTTCAGAATCGGCGCGAGATAGAATTTCTGACACAGTCGTAGCGCCTCGAAGTTTGATAGCACCCTCCAGCTGAACAGTTGCCGGCAGCAATTGGCCAGGCGACAGCACTAGCTAAGGACTAAGTCGGCATGATCACTTGTGGCGCGTGTGCCAGCAATACTGTAGTATTCCTTTATTCATTGGCTAACGACCCTTCCGAATCACCGCGTTACTCAGTATCAACGTCGACTCAGGTGTTCACATTAAATCGGCTACCAGCGTCAGTACTACATGGTTTACACCACTCTCAATTGGCCGTTGACGTGACTTTGGCTGTAGCAAAGCGTTACTCAACTTGCAGACCGTGCTCACAAATGAAAACCATTGCATTGAAAGAAAGCATCGAATCGAGGGCGAGCCACAGTCATGAAGAAATTTCAGCTGCGAGCAACCTCAGCTTGTGCATGCTCTGGCTTCTGTATCGCTACGTCGTTTGCGATGCCCTCGCCAATTTGCGCTAAGTGAGATTTGACCGCAGAAACTCATTTTGTAACCTTGGATCAACTAGCGCACCGACATTCTGGCTGCTACCCTTGCGATAAGATCGACTTGTGACTGCCAGACCGGCGCTGATCTTGCTTTTTTGGTTGGGTGAAGAAGTCGGAAATGAAAAACTGGAATGATGATGTGCTTGACGACGAAAGACCCTGCAAGTCCATCTTGCCGTCAGCGTCGAGGTAATATGACCGTAACGAGGCCGTCCTGCTACCGTGCTGTTGGAGACGACCCCGGCTGCTTCAGAAGGAAGATATTCGTCGTCATCGTCGTCATCGTTGGAGTCTCGGCTATGCGCAGAGAAAGGCATGGCAACTTGGTTCTGGCTCGACTTGCGTTTTTTCGACGCTTGCTTTGTTGCCTCTGGGGTGGGATTTCCTTCCTTGCGGTCTGTTCGCCCAGCCGATGCTCCTGCTTCGGTTTGCTCCTACTTGTCAAGGAAGTCGTTTGTTCCTCCGGCAAGCCTGTAAATATTAATGAGCTCCCGGCGGCCTTGCTCCTTCCTGGTAACAAAAGCGTCCACTTCGGGTTGAGCCACCGTATCAACTCCGTCCTGTCGCTGAGCTGGAGTCTTCACCTTGCGCCAGAGGGTAAGACCACAATCAAGTTCAGTGATGCTTGGACTCGGCCCACTTGACAATCGCAAGGCCATCTTCGAAGTGGCACATGCCCATAAGCCTCTGCCATTCTTTCTCGAGTGCTGTCCTAGGCTGTTTTTATGTGGCTCTATTACCAGTACGCTTGCCGCTGGTGCCACTTGCACTAGTTCCAGCCATGTTGAGGAGCAATCAGCAAAGGCTGCTGAAGGAGTGCTACGAAAGCGACGCAGATGTCAGTAGGATGCCAGCGGTGGAGCGAGTAGCGAGTTGTGGCAGCGAGGTGGCAGCTGCTTGAGGTGCGCTTCGAGGCAACGGTGCGTGTGTGGATGCTTGGGAGCAGCGAAGTGGACGCAATAAGCCAGCGATGGAGGTTTGGCACAGCGAGGAGCCGGCGAGCAGTGCCAGCGAGAGGGCAGCGAATGGTGCCAGGGTGAGTTGTAGATTTGATGGAGAGGAACAAGGCTGAGTTGACGAGAAGATGTCAGCTTATGCGCATGCGCACGCGCATTAGTCGCTGCCGGCAGTGCGTTTGTGGCTGTCGGTTAGGGTTGATCGCTTTCGGCCGGTCGCCGACAATAGCTGGGCTGACAAACTTCCAAATGCAAGGCATCTCCTCGGAGGAATTGGCCGCTGCCAGAGCATCGCGGTTGAGAGCCGACCTTGAGCTTGCGAGAATATGACAAGCTTCCTTTCCGCTTGTAGCGCTTCTTTGCGTTGGCCCGCTTGCGTACTTCAACTCGTCCTGCGCCGATGGAAGCTCCGTCCGCTTCTACCTCTTGAGCCGCGGTGTCGACTTCACGAGCGTCTCCGATGGGCTCGTACTCGTCCTCGAAAGGCAGTGCTTCTAGCTCCGGTTCAAGGTTGTCCGGAAAGATTTCGTCTGTACCGCTCTCAGAGGACGCGCCAGCTAAGGCCGGAAGGAGCGGCGAGATAGCAGCTCCAAGATTTGACGACGAGGCGCTGCGCCTCATAAATTCGAGCTCCGGCCTGATTGTACGAAATAAGGAAAGTGAAATACACAGCATGGATAACAAGAATCTCTCTGAAAAAGGTGATCATCAAGGAGTAGCTTACATTGTTGAAGGCTGCAGTAACGAGGAAACTGTGCCTGCACCAGGACGTGCATCGTTGATCTCCCAGATCAGTGCTTGGACGTGCTTACGCGCGAGCCTATAAGTGCTGGGCAGCAGTTGCGCGAACCAGTCTCCAGTGGTTTGGCGAGCTTGAAGAGAGGACCGAGATAGAACACAAAGCTGCGACCATGCGAGGGTGAGGGTCTCGAGCCTCTGCTCGTCGTTTAAGGTCACTTCGAGATCGAGGCGATCGATGATGCGTCCTACCGCCCCCAGTTGAGCCACAGTGCTATCATCTGCGTGGTCACTGATGACACGAAGCGCAAAGGTACAGCAATCATGCCAGATCAAGGCGTTGGTGCCCATCAGAATCTCGCCAGGAGGACCAAGTGGACAATCTGCGACGGCGTCTGGAAGTCGAGCTGATGAAGTGTTGCTATGTTCGACGACCTGCGTCTCGCGGCAGAAGCGGCTATAGCCGCCGAGAAGCTCGTAAAGGTTCGGAGCAGTTTGGATTCCGTGCGACGTAGGCGCTTGCAAGCCTCGCGGTCCTGGTCGCCCATACGTGCGTACGAACCAAGATTTGCCAGCTTCGTCCAGCTGAGTGTAGAAACACACAGCGCGCATATGGTTCGTCGCGCTTGCACGTTGGCCGTCCTGCGTTTCGAGATCTTGACGGATCCAATCGACGATCTGGTCCAGGTGCCGGTCCAAGTCGGGACCAGGGCAACCTGGGAGATCCCCCGCGACATTCACGGGAGCCATCGAGACGGAGGCTGGGCCATGAGGAACAAAGTGATGACTGTCGACCGGAGAACCTCTCAGGGTCCGCTCTTGCGCCGCAACCATTTTGCTGAGCATTTATCGCAGCGCGGCCGCAACTTAACAGAAACATGGATTTTTACGCTTCGCATTTCGCTCGAGAAGAAATGCATTGCGCAGTAGGCTTTGGGAAACACAGAAAGCACGTAGATAAAGCTGAGAACATAAGCTCACTAATAAGAACAAAAACAATATAGCTTATCGGCATCAAAGTTTTGGCAAAGCGGACGACGAAGGAGCACGTATTTGTTGGTCTGGTTGCGTTCTGCGCCGTAGCGGGTATGGCGCCAGCAGGCACTGGGCCAGTGTGCTGACGACGCGTATGCTGCGCGATCTTAAAATTTGCAATCTGCGACTCCACACATTCATGCAGAAAGAATCGCGTTCCCCAAGGATGACAGCCAGTCGATCTTATACCTGCAATTGGTCAGTTACAGTGCCGATGACATTGGTAATGCTTGAGTGGGGCAACACAGGGGGACTCTCAGCTACAAAGTCGTACATCTTGCTTGCTCAAAAGCTTACTGGAACCTTGTCGTTTTGCGGTTGCTAAACGTACACTTCTTAATTTCCGGGGAATATCCTGAAACTGACTCTGTGACTGAAGAGAGGTGGACGGTCGACGCGCTCACAGATGTGAAAGACCTGCTACCGAGAATATCTAGAAAAAGCTCACGGGCTCCCCCTTGTGGTCGGCAATGTACTGGGAGGCTTGCCATTGCTGGCGCCATCATCCATATTAGGCAACGCGGGCGTAGTAGAGGCGGCCGAGAACGACAAGAGGGTTTTGGCGCCATCCTCCAGAGGCTCATCGTGATCCTCCATATGACCGGTGGTTGGTCCTGCCGCCGCCTCCTCTTCCTCTTTGGACAAGCGTCGGTACCACTGTAGACTCGCTATCCCTTATCACTGGCCTTCTGGGAAATCGATCTTCGGGACGGCCTGGTAACGCTGGTGTCTCAGTAAGTTTCTACCCCGGCGGTCGCTTTCCAGGAACGTCCTCAATCACGTCACGACAAAGGGGTTCCAAGTGTCGACGTCGTCACACGAGACCGAATGAAATGCTTTTTACCTTGCGGAGGTGCTGTCAAGACTTTTTTCGTGACGAGACGGCGCCGACAGCAAAGCCACAGACCAGGGAACGGCCTCGCCTCTTGTGTGCCTACACAAAATGAAGTCAGTGCGGCGTTCGCTTCGTGACGAAAGCTGGCCTGTGTGTGGCGCGTGACTTGCCAAAGGTGCTGACGGTGGACGTTGCGTAACGTCTTTAAGCGCCGTGACGGACACAACCTCCTAGCGGTGGCAAAACCTAGGCCACTGAAGCAGGCTGTAGTCGTTCCCAACAACAAAGTCAGTCTGGGCTTGATGTCAACCTCCCAACGGCTGCAGACAGCTTCAGTGCTTCACAGCCTTCTCCTGCAGACCTCTCGCTACGCTTGACCAAGACGATCGGTTTTCAAAGACAACAGCGTCCGATCTCGTTTGCCGACCCATGCAAGCTCGTGAACTGGATGGTCAGGCCCGCCCTCCGCTTCTGCTTGACCATTCAACGACCTACGAAACCACACCACTTCGGCCTAATGACACCCACTTGCACAAGATGTCGACGCGGAGCCTTGACATGGCCACCTCGGAGCAAATTCGGGATGTCATATCGGAAGCTTCGAGTTGCGCTATGCTGTTTTACGAACGACTTGAATCGGCCAGATCACTCTTATGATGGTCGATCATTTTGGAATGTCGTTTGGGTGCCACCTTGACGGCCGAGGTTGCTGGCTTTGACGACACCGCTGCTCTCAGACACAGCGTCGGTTTGCATGCCGCACACTCTCTAGCCGAGCAAAAGTCGCACCATCGGATATGAAGGAGCAACACCTTGTGATTGGCGACGACGACCTCACCAGAGGCTCTACTACTCGTGGTCCTAGGCCTAGACTCGTGCAGTCCTAATTGCGGATCGATTTGACATGGTCTTCCCTCGACGATCGTGAGGGGTTGCTAGGCTTTTGCCAGCCTTCTTTCTTGCACCCGGATCACGCGGCTACCTCCATTTACCGGAGACTCTACAAAACATTCAGCCTTGGGCGGAACAGGGCCGCGAACACTCATATGCAGTCTGGTCTTGCAGCTCCTACTGGGACCAACCCAGCAAGGACAATCCGCCAAGCCGAGTGGGGAATACGGATGTGGGATGGAAAAGTGGGTTGCTGATGTTGGGCGAAGACTCGGCAGATCTTTGCTGAAGCAGATCATCACTAGATCAAGGGCATGGTCAGGTGTTACCTTAGCAGCAAGCAGGCCGCAAAAAAGCGTGGTTGCCATGTTGCTGTACTCCTCATGAGTAGGCCTTGGCAGAGCCTCCATGCTGGTCTTGTTCGAGCTCTTAACGGAATCTTTGTTCATGGCCTCATGGCCTTATGCACAAGAAGCTAGGACCACATCGACATGATCCGTCACTTGATTTTACATTCATTCAGAAATCACGTTTGAGGAGTTCGAGCATTGCCTGTTCATGCGGAAGGCAGGCATTGAGAGCGTATGAACGATATCCTCATCTTCGTGGTGTCAAGTAACGAGGTTGGCGTTACAGTCAATCGAATCGGCGATGGCAGGTCCGGCGCAAGGGCACCAACACATGAAATGACTAGAGTCTCGGAGGATTAGTGCTAACGGCGTGAGTACTTCGGTTGTCCCCACTTCCGTTCGTGCTCCATAGTGTCGATATCAACGGGCAGATACTTCACCTGCTTGCCTGTCGCTGCACGTCGCAAAGAAGCGTGACCTGAGCCAGTGTGGCCTGGAGGGAGGTGTGCTTCATTGTCACCGACTTGTAATCACTGCATCAACCAGGCTGAACAAGCCCCAAAATGACATTTAGGTGAGACGAACGCGACATTATCTGAATATTATCTAAAAATAAAGCTACTCCTGAGAAGCCTATGGTTGCCGGCTTTTAGGGTGCCCAATTGATTTCCAGGACAATCTCATCACGATGCAAGAGTGATTGGAAATTTATTGTTTGCACGAGGGCATCAGACCGGGCATGTAGAAAATGTAATGAGTAAATCGCGACTGCGCCCGAAGTGGAGCCCGTAGACGAGGAAGTCACACTACTTATACATCAGCAACTTCGTTGTACTCAGTACTGCAAGTGTTTGGTGACTTCGGAAAGCGTGATACGGCGACAAGTAAATTGATACGCAAATGGCATTAAACATAACCAGATAAGTGATATGCGGCCTGGTTTATTTTGTGACAGTTTCTTGTTCATTGTAACGGGGTATGGTTGTGAGCACGGCCTAAATGATCACTTACGCGATCAACACGCCAAATTACGTAGGAGGAGTCTAGTGTGACTTACGGACACCACGCACGCCAGTCCAAGTGCAAGTATATATTGAATCCATTGAATAAGTCTGTCAGGACGTCCGTCGATTGCGACAATTATAAAAAATTTATTGGAGCTTGGCAACAGCTGTGCTCGGGCGATCCAAGCAGTAAATGTTCACCACAAGCCGAGCTGGCTTTGTGACGAGCCGAGTCAAGAGGAACTTCAACGGCATAGCCGAAGCTGTGGCAAGGCAGGTCAAGCAGAAAGGATTACTGACAAGCCGGGCCAAACGCGGTCATACCGCGCCTATTGATCGATCTGGCTAACCAATTGAAGGTGTTTTAGCGGGTGAGGTCAGTTCTGCTTTTTTTAAATTCCCTGGTGTCGAAACACATTGCGTCAAGCGCGAAGACAAAGTCGTGGACTGCAAAGACGACCTGCCAATTGCAGACATTTTCTAAATTCAAGGCGTGTGCAAATTGTTGATATGACGCGAAGATGTCACAAAGCAACTAATCACCAGCTCTACACATGGGCTGAGTGCACAACTTGCGCTGTGCACACATGTCAGATAAGTAATGTAATTTCAACAGTGTTCCTTTGGTCAGTGCGTCATATGCTCATTTCGCCTGGAATTTGTGACAAAAATACCCTGAGCGTATCACGAGTTCATCCCTGTAAATGCGGAATAGTGCATCGCTTTCGTACAAATTGTTGCTCGCATACGATCGTCGCCAGGAATACTTGTGGCATCAACTTCGACAACGTCTCTTTCGTTCCTCTTCAATTCTTGTCAGAAGCGTTCGGAACGCTTAATTTTTCTGGCAGAGTAGAGTCGCTCAGCGATCACAGATTGAGCTCGGCTTGTATTGGTCTCGACCAACTTAGCGTGCCCCCCAATTTTTTCTTGGCCCGACACGTCTTTCTTGCAGCTCGGCTTGTTCGGCAAAGTCGCTCAGCTCGGCCACTCAGCGAATTTTTTTTTGACTTAGCGCGATTAAGTAGCTTTTGCAGCTCGAAGAGCTACTCCAAGAACACTCATCAGCGAAGTATTGGAAACATAGTGTCTTTCTGTCCGTCGAGTATTGCCGTATTATGAAAATAAATTGAGCGGGTGTACACAGAATTTGTCTCATCTACATTGTGGGCGGCTTGGAATCGGCAAGCCTAACACCCAAATAGCCGACATGCAATTATGTAGTAATTTCTCTTTTCGGTTAATCATCGTGATGCCGGATAATCTTATCGTGACACCTCACTGCATGTTATCGTAATGATCGTGACGGAGACTACAATACATGTGAGGAATCCGCAGCATGAGGGTCAAGGTCCGCGATGTTGGAGAGATCGAACCAAAGACCGCTTGCCCTCAACGCCGTCTCTGCATCGTGATCGGGAGGCAGGGGGTGCCCCTCCCTTGCCGTCTCTATCCAGCTTGCTGTCTCTTGTAGCCAGCCGGCACAGATCCTGGACGTGATTGTTGCTATAGAAATAACAATCCAGTTCTCTATGTCAATGGCATTGCGCAGCTCCTGTCGGTTGACGAACGGCTTGACCTTGGCAAAGACCTTCTCTGCGATGTTGAACGAGGGAGAGTATGCTGGTAGGTAGCGCACCGTGTGCCCGGCCTCCTCGATCGCAGCCTTAATCTTTATGCTATGATTGAACCTTGCATTTTCGAGTATGAGCGTACGAGAGGTACCATCGAGCTTAGGGAATATCTCCGTATGGAGGAAGACACGGAAGGTATTGGCAACGTACGCCTTCTTCTTGAACTGTTTGGCAATCATACCATTGCGATCCAGAGCTACCAGCAGTGAATGCTTTGGGCCGCGGTTGTAGGGCCTATTTTGCTGGATAGCTCGGGTGCCGACCGTGCTTCTGCCAAGCTGTAGATGGAAGCCCGCCTCGTCGTCGAGGAACACAAAGTCCTCCATTTTGATGCCGTGTGACCTGATCTCGTTGACCCTGTTTCTGCGTGATTCGATCGCCTCCTCTGAGTTATGGCGATCATGTTCAGTACCAGTACGCTTTAGAGTGATGTGGCACTCTTCTCGTAGGGCGGACTGAATCGAAGAGTCGCTGAGGCTCAACCCGGTCTTCTCGAGGAGGTGTGACCTGATCTCCTCGAGCGTAGCGCCGGGATGCATATAGATGTACTGGCGAAGGGTGTCGATATGCACTTGCTGTATCTGCTTGCCCCTAGAGATTTTCCCTTCTTTCTTCTTCGGCGAGCGAAACTCGCCAGTGTCTTCGAACTTGCGTACGATACTGTGTATTGTAGACCATGGCAATCAATATCGTTCCGAAACGTCGTCCTTTGTATCATTTCTGTGTAGCACATCGTCCACAATAAGCCCACGGACAGGATCAGACACGACGTTACGCTTCTTGAGACGTCTACTTGCTGGCATTGCGATTCGGAATGGTGTGATAAGAGTACATGCAGCGGCGAGGGCAACGAGATCGTTTGGGGAGATCGTTTGCCGAGCTGAAAACAATGTCGAGGTCTCCCGATCACACTATCGCTCACGATGACATGTCATTATGGCTCACGATAACATCATCTTAGATCACAATGTGTTGACTCTGATCACGATAACATGTAAATAGAGCTTCAACAAAGTACATTGCCAAAATTACGAAAAGATGCCGAAGAAGGAATACTAGACCCAAGGACCACACACGCCTTGTCTGTCCCGTTAAACTGTTTGGCAGGAAGTGCTTGGAAAGCGGGGACTGTCGAACGACGGGATCAAAAGAGGACTCAACGCCAAGAACATGTTTGAGGAAGGGGTGAGGCGCCTTGCTGAGCGCTGCAGCCAGGTGACAGCTTCTGGAAGCCTTCAAATTGATTGCAAACAGCATGGGCCAAGATGGATATCGAGGTACCTGTTGACCTGCACATCGGCAGCAGCAGCAACATCGGACAACAAGCAACCAAGCCTTCCAGTTTCTAGCTTCGAAACCCCCAAGCAGCCCCCGCTCTCTCCGCCCGCCTTAATCTAGAGCTGGCATTTCCGCTGTTCCTTTGCCCGGGTCCGACCGAGGGATGTGTAGAAGATCACACACTGTAGCACTCGTGTCATGCGATTCGACGCTTTTCAAGCTGAGTCGGTTCGTGGTGCGGTGCAAGTGTGCGAGGTGGTGTGAAAATGGCAGATTCAGAGTCGATCACGACAATGCCTGTGAGTTGGTTGCACCAGAGCATGTTGCGCGGGTACAGACCGCCGCGGACAACGTGTCCCCAACGATCGAAGGCAGGACGCGGTCCAGTCCGTCCTTCGATTCTCGGCTGAGAGAGTGGTGCGAGCGCAGCAGGAACTAGTGGCAGTCGATCGACCTCACCTTAACATTGTCGTAGTCACTGTCGCGACAGAGGTTTCCCTGGTCGAGCTCCAACACACCACACGAGACAAGTTTATGCAGCGGTACGCGATATTTGCCATCTGCAGCAGCAGTTAGCAATCACCCGAAGGTCTTTGATGCGCTCTTCCAGGTCAAAGGTTGACTGGACCGCACCAGTATCAAGTTGCGCAATTGTCAGGTGCTGTGGACTGATGTGACTGGTGAGCGAGATCCGATGGGGCCAAGGGGGGGGGGGGGGATGAAGTAAGGGATCCCTTCGATGATGATGAACCTGCACCAGTGCAAAGTCTAGGCTCGGTAGCTCGGGAGGGAATGTCACAGGCCCACGAGACACATGGCCCTTATGAGGCTCGCCAGGATTGTCGAGAGAGCTGTCGAGTATCATTTAATATGTCAACGCGAGTGCAAATGAGAGTAGGCCGCTTGTGGATGAGGATGGTGAGAAGCATCGGTATGAGTACGTCAAGAAGAGAGAACGGCCCATGCTGTATGTGCCACGAAGTGACGGTGCAGGGAGTGCATCTTTGCCAACAATCGACTGTAACTGTAATGCTGAGCCAAAGAAGGTGTCTTGGGGACATTAAGCTCATGTGCCGTAGTTGCTCTGCGTCATACGTAACCAGAGAGTTATGAATAATACAGCTCGCTCCCGTTTGTTGGCCGAAGGCGTGATTCTCATTTGATTGCCGGCACCGGCCTTGTGGAGTGAGCTTCAAGGCAAGCCAGAGGAGTTGAGAGTGAGCAGCGCTTCCTGTACGGCGATCAAGCATACGGCAAGTCAAACGCAGAAACAATTTCGGTATAAGCAGTATCAGTGGACTGGTTTGACGCCGTGTGGAAAAGACGGGCTTGTCGCTAAGTTGCTTTGCAATGCCAGGATGTGCTTGGTAGGCAACATGATCAGTGAGATTATGGGTATCGCCCCGTCCGACATCACCCTCAAGAGTGGTCCGGATGTCATGCTTACCAGACCCAGCACGCGTTCAGACAGGTATCAATGAGGAGGTACTGGCAGACTTGGACGACAAGCTCGACGTCGAGACGGCAATTGGAGTGCGTTAAGAGACCGAATTGCCGCTGTCTGGATGTGCATCGTCTCAGACGACCGTCTTTCCTGCCGCCCTGTGGCATTTACATGATATGACTGCTCATATCAGTGGAGCCGTCCGTATCTTGCAGTGCGACATTGTGAAGGGGTCCGTGAGTTTGAGCGCCGATGCTGATGAGTTGTGGGCCTTGGTATTGACCGAGGACGCCGTGATATCTGAGCCTGGCTGTGGTGTTGATCGCTCCTGGGGTATTAGCTGCAAGCTTGATCGTGCCCGTTGTGATGACTGAGACGCTGTTGTTGTGTGGCTGCCGAGAGACTGAACAAGAGCATCGATGCTATGCTGGATGGCATTGATGCCGTGCTTCAGGTGATTGGTATCGGATCGCATGGTACCAATGAGCAAGCTACCAACGTTGTAGCGAGAGTGCTTGCTGCCGATACCGGAGGTCGTCGCGATGGTGTTCAGCCTGCTGCTCAAGCATTGCGGCCAGGCCGACCTTGTTGTATGCATTCCTTGCGCCGCTTGCGGGCTGGCATGCTAGTGAGGAGGTTTTCGCCAGATGTACCACTTTCTGCAGAGTCATCCCGCGGTGCTGATGATGTTGCCTGTGCTTGTGTTGGGGTAATCCGGGTCTGTGCAATGTCTGCTTGAGTACGGGATGCCGGCCCGCCATATTCTAGTTCGCTCATGCTGGCAAGCATAGCCCGATGCGCTTGGGCGTGGTGTTGACGGTCGTGCAGTTGTCTCATCCAGCTCGTCAATGAGGAGCTCTCTGTTTGTGCGAACAGGCTCGGCAATACCAGAGGCCGACTTGTTTATCCTTTGACGCTTCCGGTCGGCTCGGATCTTCTTCCATTTGACCGTGAAAGCCTCGATCGTTCTGTTTGGCGAGCCGTCCAATGAGAACTTTGTTTCAACCTCCTGATGGATCTTGTCCCATGCCGAGCCCTTTTTGATGTTTGACGTGTACTGAAACGGGTTAGGGTGGTGCACAGCGGTAACGAGGATATTGACGTCGGCCTCGCGCCAGTGCAAGGAACCGAAAGACTTTACGGCGTTTGCTGCACACATTGCGATGATAACGACGACAATTGATTGTGTTGCGAATCTTGATGATCATGCTGACTACGTTCATGCGAGGCTTGAGACTATGATTGCACTCGAAGATCCTGGGTGACACCGACAAGTGTACCATGAGACGAGGCGGGCTGTGCAACGGGCTGCGAGTAATTCAAGAGCTGCTCGTATGATAATGACGGCGAATGTGCGATCGCGACGAGCACATCTGGCGGGTCTTGATCAACATAAATGGTCTCTATCTGCGCTAGACGCTTTTGCAGATGCTCTGGGAGTGGACGACGGTTGTTGGATGGGCGTGCGAGGTGTTGACATGCTGGTATCGGGTGCCTGAAGCAGGTGTAGCCGGCCGAAG
Organism: Mycosarcoma mackinlayi; assembly: GCA_928852645.1. NCBI lineage: Eukaryota > Fungi > Basidiomycota > Ustilaginomycetes > Ustilaginales > Mycosarcoma > Mycosarcoma mackinlayi. The sequence continues at coordinate 21,446 of CAKMXS010000031.1, read as the reverse complement.
CTCCGATTGTAGGGTCAGTAAATCAAGTCAAACACCGCATGTAACGAAACCGGACCAGATTTGATGGCAACAGCGCTGTACTACCAACATCTTGATCTGGTTTGACGATCGCCGATGCAGTATGATGTTTCAATGAGCTTGTGTAGACTTGTCAAACGCGTCACGTTGGTATCGTAAATGCGTTTATTCAGCCGAGCCTTGACCCTGAACTGCGAAGGACTACAATTTCTGCGACCTGTAGATTCGGTCGGCTACAGGACAGACCTTGGACCCTCGGACCCCGACCCTCAAGACCGAAAACTCCCTTATAAGAATAGTAATAAACAAAACCAAGCCAAAAATACGACCAAGTCAAGCCAAAGTGCGAGGCGAGCAGTGCATGCAAGCAGTTCTGACAGCGCGACCTGCCACTTGCACATTCGTTCCCGATTGGACACAGTGCGCCTCTTCTTCGTGCGGCTGAGTGGACCGCGCAGCCGCCTGTGGCTCTTGCCTGCACGCCGCACTGTGCTGGAGCACCAACGCGCACTCGATCGAGTCATCAGCTTTGGAATTGTACCCTTGTGCCGATGCGCATCTGGATTGGCAATCAATTTCGGTCGAGGTGTCCAAGCATGTCGGTTGCCGAGCCTATGGGCACATTGCAAAGAAATGCTTTTCGGAGCACGAACTTGGGCTGGAAAATAGAGGACGAAATTGAGGCCCAAAAATAATGAAAGGAAGAAAGTGTTGGTAAGGCGCCGTGGTCGGAGAATTCCATTGCAGACAGTGCGTGCTTGCATACGGGTAGGATGGCTCATCCGAATGATTCTCGGAAGAGCATCCAGCTGGTCAGCCTCGACCAACCGAGAAAATTCTTCTACCTTTCCAAGGATCGATACAGACCTTGATTGTCGCAAGCACAGCGAGGTGTGCCCCTCTTTCCACACCATGTGCATCTATACGACACTTACCCGGACAAGACCCTCTGCCAGGGCGCCGTGTTGTTTTTGCGTCCAGTCTGATTCTAGTCGATTTGAGACCAAGCTGTAAAGTCTCACAAGCCGAAACTTGAAATAGAAGAGCCAACCGAACAAGAAAAGAGCGAAGCGTCGAGCAGTGAAATTGAACAAAGCCAAGCGGAGAGAAGCCTCACGCGCCGAAACTGAAATAAAAGAGCCAACCGAGCCAGAAAAGAGCGAAACATAGAGCAGTGAATTTCACAAAGCCAAGCGGAGAAAAGCATCACGCGCCGAATCTGAAGTAACACAGACAGAATCGCTCGGGAGGCGTGGCCGAGTTTGCTTGATTCGGTCGACGAGGGTCAACTCGACTGAATGGGACTGGCTGCTCTCGAACGGCAAGTCCGGCTTCGTGTTGTACAACGGCGAAGAACCAATCACGGTCATTGGGCAAGTTCTCAGAGCGTATTGTAAACGCTGTATCTTTCTGTGCTAGCAGCGGTTGCTGGTTATGCTACCCGATGTCGTGCGACTTTTTCGTCTATACAGTTCCGAGTCAGACACGTTCATATCCAACACACATTCTCGAGGGGCAATGTACTGTACAATTTCACCCTTGTCCTGCGTCGGTTGCTGCGTTGGGAACTGGTCCGAAGCTGCCTGCTGTTGGCTGTATCTGCGCACAAGGTCTAGCTGCCGTCTATCCCACCTGCCTTACATCGCCTCCTCCGCGGCAGTTGATGCTGCTTCGTAACCGTCCAAGTAGAAGGACCGGAATTACAACAAGCACACGTGTAGGTGTAGGTATCGAGCTCTGCTCAACCACCAGCAGCTTGCGTGACCTGAGCAGGCTGCTACCTCGCCTCATCCGACCAAGCCGAAACGCCTTGTGAGAAAGTGCTCGTCCTCTTTATTTTCGGTATGGGGGATGCCCACACTGATCGCACGCCAGCAAGAGCGTGTCAGGCTTGCTCATCCAGTCATCCAGACGAACCAGCCTCACCTTTGCTATGCTCGATGGGCTTGATCTTGCTCTGTTTCCGCCCCAGTTACCGAGTCTTCGTGGACAATTAATTTCGGCCCGGAGTGTTGTACCGCCAACGGTTGCTACTTTGTGCAGAGGCTGCGTCGGGGGGAAATGGTCTCGGAGCTACCGAAACAGGATGATCCGCTTCAAGGTGCGTCCAAGCCCTGTGACCAGCCCAACGAGAAGCGACAAGGTCAATAAGCGGACAAGCCGAGCAAAGCGCTAGACCGCAATACTGCAACCCATGTGTTTCTATCTAAAGCCTCTGCTTATAAATTACATTTGTTCCCTTTGCATTTGGCCAATGCAGATTGACGACCTTGGCCAACTTTGGCTCTTGTCTTTGGTGCCGAACAAGCATAAGATTGCGACCTGCGAGTCGTTGGTCTCGCGGGTGACAAGCACACCGCTGACAATCGCAGTCAACTCACGCACGTTTCTGCACTCATAGTTGCCTCGAACAATGCACAGCTGACAACAACTCTGTTTCTGGTAAATGTTTGCCGTGGTAAGCTTGAAATGCAAGCTCAACAGGTGGTGCACGTCACGATAAACCAAAACGGCGCCAAGTAATGTAGAATAGCTTGCCTCTCTGTGATTTGACATTTGACAGGATGCCCGTCATTGCTCAACCATCTTTGCGTACCTTTGGCAGCCCTATACTGTATCGCAAAGCTGTTGAGATTGAGCAAGATACAAAAATAGTCTCTGAGAATGCGCTTTTTTAAAGGCAGCCATCTCGCTCAGGCGATGTGTCGGCGAGCGCAGACAACGAGTCGCATTTGCTGGAATGAGAAGTAGTAGAGGATAGTCCAGTGCCGGTACTTGAAGAGCTGTCGTCGCTGGTGGTCGACGTGCTGCTGCTGTCCGAGACGCGGCCTTTGGCCATACATGCCCTCGAGCCTCTTGCACAGCCGCGACAGCGTTGCTTCCCACTGGATCCTGGACGCGCTGACGTCGGTTGGATCGGATAGGGCTGGGATCGGGTGCCTTGACCTTGTGGCTTGCTCCTGAGATCTCGCTCGCGGGTTCCAAGTTGGTAGGCGGCTACAACCTTTCGAGGCCATAGCAAAGGCAGAATATTTTGGCACATACTTGTGTCGCCCTGCCTGAATGCAGCGATAGCAGAGTTTAGCAGTCTGAAACGGGTCTGCAAGGACAGAGGATAGTAGTATCCGCTTTTGGGCTGGATTTTGAGTTTGTCAACGATTGGGTCGAGCCACTTGGCCATCATCTCGGGATATGTGGCTAGCAAGTCATGGTCATTTCCATCGTAAGCTTTGCTTGCTGAGGAGCCATGCTCAGTACGGTAATTTGATCGATTGTTGCTGTCAGGATGCACCTGGCCAAATGTGTACTCTGTATCGTTGTTGGAGAGTTTTTCCTCGGGTGTAGCGTCATCGACTAAGCTGGAATGTTGATCGGTTCCGTCTCCTGATCCCTCTTCGGCGTTGCTTTCCATGTCGAGATCAACGTATTCATCGTAATCGTCGGCTAGATGAGCGCCTAACGTTTCAATGGCCGAGTTTGGCTGAATGCCAGCGACGATATTGAGCACTGCGATGAGCGTGAGCATCATAGCTTGACCTGGCTCATGCGTGGCTTGATGCGTGTCGAAGCTGAATTCGCCGGGAACAAAGACAAAGTACTTGGCAATGTGACCTAGCGGGTCTTTGGTCCAGTCCATTTCGAGGATGATGGAAACTGTTACTGAAGTGACAATGCCGTATTTGTGACCTCGTTGCGCCATGTACCGCCATTCCTGACCTACGCATTCAAAGACATATTGCGATGATGGCGCCATTGCATGGATTTTCTGTGAGAGTGCCTTGAATGCAAGTCGCAAGGGCAATGAGCCGGATCGAGCCATGCGGACAAAGTTTGGGTGCGTCCAGCTGTCCTCGACATCGTCCAAGGCGGCGCGTACCACTTGTGGAGTGAAGAAAAACTTGCTCTTTGCCTCGATGGCCAAGAACTTGTAAGTGGCAAGCCTGCCGTTGTGTTTCTCGCGAAAGACGAGCTCGGTATCTGGACGAGTGGCTCCAAAGTGATTCTTGTGAATGCTAGCCATGGCCTCTACAAGATTTCCCTCTAGTCCACGATCGCTAAAAGTTTCGTTGCAAATCTCGGCGTTGTGGAGAGCAGGAGAAAGGTCGGCAAACGATACTGTGCGGTAAGCCCATTTTTCAGCCATATCGGTCTGGGATACCAGATGAAAGCTCGACTTGCCACGAAGAGCTTGGTAGAGTGGGTTGTTGGACAGCGATGCGTCGGCCACTCTGGTGTTTGCGATTTCGCACGCAGCTCTGAGAATGTCAAGACACGGGGTAACGGCGTGGATGAGAGACCAGTCGTTGATGGCGGCCTCGTTGAAATAGGCTGGATGAGATGGGGAAGCGGCACGGTGGGGCACAAAAACGCAACGGTCAGAGAAGAGCTGCTCGAGCCACTGCCAAGCTTGGCAACAAGTCTTGTCAAAGTCGAGCATAGGCTCCAAGGTGGCGGGCATGAGGATCGGCTTTGGATTTCCACACGGATCCAATCCATTCGAGGTCGGGAATGAGCTCGGTTTTGTCTCGGATGCAAGAATCGGGTCGGCAAGACTGTCCTCTCGGACTTGGTGTAAGAATGTCGAGAGGGTGACTTTGGTGGAATTCGGCAAGCTTGAAGGAGGAAACAAGTGTGTATCTGGGGACGTCGGTGGGCAGAATCGTGGATCATAGACACCAGAGTTGGCAGCGGGCGAGTTGTTGTTTGCGAGCAATTCGACGTCGACATTGTGGCGACGGAGCGTGTTGATGACGGATTGATTCATCGAGACGGCAAGGGTGTGGCTCCAAGCGCTATAGACATTGTTGTCCTGGAGCATTTTCCTGACATGGTGATCGACAGGATGCAGTAGATGAGGACCAACGGCGGCAGAGCAAGGATGGCGAGTTTGGTGCGGCATGATGAGAAAGCAGGGTAGATGATCAGGACAACGTAGGGCGGGACAAGATAGGATCGAAACGTGCTATTATTAGTACAGACTGCTCGACAGAGCGCAGAGATGGGAGAAAACAGCAAAAGCCAAGATTGTACTCACTACCAGTACCTAGAGTGCAGCGCATACGGGATGCAGTCGAGCGATCAGATATAGTGAGCAGATATGAAAAGAGGGAACAAGAGGAGAGAGAGGTAGCAGGAGAGAAACGCAAGCAAGCTTTCTGCGCATAGGTTCTGGCTTGGCGTGTTTCTGCGCACGGTCGGATCTGCTAGCTCACAGCGAGCAGTCTTTGGTTGAGTCCAGCCGATGGAGCTTATTGACATGGAGCAGGCCGACAAGAGGGATTGCAGCCCATTTCATTTGACATTGCTTGCGCTTTCCTGATGCTTAGCGAGATTCTTGAGCGATTCAAGTGCAAAGCACTGCAAAGGGCAGGGCTGCGCAATATCGACCGGACAGAAGTGTGCGCTGAGCTGCGCCTTGTCACATAAGCCAGCGCTCAGCGTGCTTGCAAGCTTTGTTGGCGATTAGCGCTGCGCAACGGTATCCACTCGGATTACAAAGGACCGCTCATATTGACCATGGTGACGCACTGAACGGTGAATTGTGACAAAAAGTAATCTCACACTCCAACTCGCATCGACACGGCTCACTCACATTGGCACGAGACAGGATCAACTGTGCGCATTTCGCGCGAATTCGACTCGAACAGCCTCATTCACTGGCACGCCACGCCACTTTGAATTACTTTGGGGTTTTCTTTTTCTTGCGCCAACGAGCGAGAGAGTCTCGCGTTGCCGGGCCGGCACGCAGCAAGGACAATGATGGAAATCCAAATCAAGTACGAGAGCACTCATGACTAGATTGATCGAGTAGCGTGTCTTGCATGTCGTCGAGGATTCAAGCGATGCATGAGAATCGAGAATCACCTCTATGATATCGAGACACGTTGGCAGGGACGGTATACACTCTATTAACGAATCTGGTGCAGCTGTTTGGTAGAAGTTTTGCTTGATTGCCCATGTCATACTCCAGATTCGTGTATGTATGGTCATCATGTCAGTGACGCTGAAAATTCCGCCTGGCGACAGCGTGGTATCGTTGCAAATACAGTATCACGACTTGAGCGATATGCTGTGCAAGTCGAGGAGCTCCATGAGAAATTTGGCCCACTTGTGGGCCTTAGCAGCAGCATCTGCATCGAGCGCCTTGACCTTGTCCATGACCGGTTCATACGGTGTCTGTGTCAAGACAATCTCGAGCGCCGTGGCCACATCTAGACAACGAGGACGAATGAAACCTTTGCCGGCATAGCTACTCGGCCGTGAGACTGGCAAAGCTACTTGTTGAGTCGCCGCGGGTTGCGGGCCAGATGCGCGGTCAAACGAGAGGGATAAAAGTCCTCGAACCGCGCTGGAAGAGTTGCTCGCGGTCGAAGTGGCACAAGATGCCAGCGACATGCGATCCTCCACCACGGCTGCTGCAAGTCGAGGCGGTTGATGCCCAAGCCGAGGCGCGGCAGTGATTATTGTTGCAGCGGACGAACAAGTTGAGGACGAATCGGTCAGGCTGGGGTCAAGATCGTTCTGCCGAGCAAGTTGGTCTGGCGATCGAGCTGTCAGCGAGCCAGAGGACAAAGACGAGGGTGAGGGCGAGGGCGAGAGCGAGAGCGAAGGGGCGGTGACCGCTTCATGTGGTGGTCGAGTAGCGTCTTGCTCGGCTCGGCTTCGCATTCGTTTGAGTGGCCTCAGTGTCAGGAAACCCTCTGGACACGGCGGATGATTATGCTTGGCACCCAACTCCCTGACGACCAAATGGCCCGCTTTATCCGGACAGGCGACCAGCTTCAACCCATACTTGCATCCCGTATTTGTCTGATAGCTCGACACTGTTCGACTTGGCGCTCCTGCTGCTGAGCTTTCGGCATTTGCATTGGCACTGGCACTGGTACTGCTTGGAGCATATCTGCCTCGTCGACAGACTAGGTAGCTAACTTTGGACGTTGTCGAGCGAGTCGAGACCTGGAAGCCATGATCGTGCGCAAATTCATCGATCTTTTCCTTGGCAGATGCACGAGTGGGAAAGCTAGCACGTGCCAAATGGATCGGCAGGTGGACCTCGAAGCCTAGATCTGGTTCTGATCCACTGGGACCCGGATCGGTATTCGTGGATGGACGTGTCGAGACCATTTCGACGATTTGCAAGCAGCCTGGCCCGCGGCGTCGTTGTTGCGTGGTGTGCGATGCGTGGTGTTGAACGATCGTCGACGTTGAGATGGCACGCTAGATGCACACACTCGCGCATCATTCACCGCTATCTCGCTCGCTCACTCTGCCCCACCAGATATTCGGAATTGTGTGAATTTTGTATCGTTGTCGTTTTGTCAGGACGAGCAAAATCGACAAATATTCACGTGACTTGATATCACTGGTGTACAACAGCACTCTTTCGCTCGCAGAACAACGACTTCTCGCGTGACTTTGATCATTCAAATAACAGTGCTGAGCTAGAGCGAGATGAGGCTTCGACGGGCTCGATACAGCTCACAGTACGTGTTGTATTGCGGATGAGCCAGGTGCACTTCCAAGCCGCACAGCAATCGGAGCGGCTCGAGAGAGTCCAAAGGGTCTTGACGGATGGTCCGAGGTGGTAGTGGTGCTTGATGATGAGTGTGGTTCGTGAGCTCAGCCATGGTTATGGGTACACAGCCCAGCCTTGCTCTCGAGACAACGACGACGACGACGAGGGTCAGCAGGGAAATCAACATGGCCATAGAGGCGGTGAGTGCGTGCCTGACTGCAAGTGTCTGATTGCCTCTGTCCATATACGTCGGTGGTGGCTTCCATGCGATTAGTTGTAAGCTAGTTGCACAAGTGTCAAAACTGCAGAGCTTGTCTTGCTGGCGTGATTTGCGACGCTCGAGTGCTCGATGTTTTGCAAGCAACACCATCTCCCTTTCCGGGCTTGTACGATAGGAAAAGATGCCTCCTTTTTTCATGTTGAGCTTGGTAGCCCTCGTCTTTGCGCGCTTGGGCGCTCGAGCTAGGATCGAGCTAGAGCCACTGACGAGATTGCGCGCAACTCCCCGATGCACCGAGGTGATCAGCTGCTTTTCTTGTATCGAAGGAAACGGAATCGTTGATCTCCTAGACTGCAACATGGCCATTGTGATCCACTCGAAAGAGAGCGAGGACAACAGAGTGAGACGGCATGCTAACCTCATCACACCGACAACATGCGGCGTGACATTTGTGCCAGGAGAACAATTTTGTTCGATGCAGTACAAATGCGCTCTATCACTCGCTGCGCACGCACAGTGACAGGAATAAAAGGTACAACTGACAATCGACGCGACTGCAAAAGTACAAAAACACGCGCCACTGCCACTGCCACTGCGCTCGAAATACGGAGCAGCAGCGAGCGTAAGTCTCTTTGGCTCGGTTGCTTGCTTGCTTTGCTTGCTCCTTGTTTCGCATGGTATACAGCTCAGTTGCTGCATTGAAAAGGGCCTCGCTCGCTCGCTCAATAGCACAACGAATGCATGCTGCCGACCACGACGATGCGGCGCGGTCGTCCGCATGCTTTGGATCTACGTGGGAGGATCGCACCGCGCTGCGACGATCCAGTGCCATGGCTTCCGACGTTGCTCTATCTCTTGATTCAGGAGGATCGTCAAGCTCTGCTGGAACGGCAGCACCAAAGCCCAACAGGCAAGAAACTGAGTGGTTCAAAATCCTTTGCCACCATTTTCCGGGACGGGACAACTTGTTCAGCGAGCTCGCTGCCTACAGACAGAGCGGTCCACACCGCATCACGGCCTACCAGCAAAGGACGCTGAACCGCTACATCTCGGCTTTCGCTCTAGCGCGTGTATCGACAATCAGGCCCGCCTCGGATTGTCACTTTTGCTCGCGCGTCGATGCCCCCTTTTGCGCCCTGCCACCTGACCACATCCGACCGGTTGGTGCAAAGCAACACAAGCTCTCTCGCTCCAACAAGTGTCTCTTACAACGCACCCTCAACCTTGGTGCAGCCCTCGCACCTCGCTGCCGCTTTCTCTTCATCGCAACCTCGGGCGAGCTGAGGCTGCTCAAAGATACTGATGCTCAAGCCACACAACTTGTCATGCTCACCACCTACCTTGACACCCTCTGGTCTGCATGCCATCAAATCGGCCCGCAAAAGGTGATCAAGACCATCAAGATTGTCTTTAAAGAGTACGGTCTACCCTTGCCGTCATTGTCCTTGTTCAACTTGCACTCGAGCCAGTATCATGACTTTGAACTTGCCTTCCGCCACCTCTTGACCTCGTCTCAAGCGCCAAGTCCTGACATCACGTCTTTGCTCGACGACATAACCAAGCTGCATGTGGCCATGCTTGCCGCCGACTATGCCGACTTTGCCCTGCAGGCCTCCACGACCCTGCTCAAAAACGTTTGCGACGATACTCGCCCTCGCCCTTGTCTTGTTCCTACTCGTCCTCTTGCTTGGCTCGAAAGAGAGGCGCGCGACATTCATAAATCCTATCCACCCGAGCAATACGTTGGAAAGCATGGTACAGTGTTGGCCGTTTCACGAGATCAGTCGCGAGCGCAAGAGTACATGGCACAATGGCTGACCTCGCGCAGCAAAGCTCGCAACCTTGATGACCCACTTGCACATCGAGATGACTCGGAACAAGATGACTATGACGATCAAGATTACGGTTACGACCAACAAGGTGACGGCGTCGTTGCCTTATCCGACGAGCATATACTACATGACCGACAAGTGTGGACGCCCCCTGACGACGACGACGACGATCAGATGCAGGTAGCCGGCATGGATGTGGATGTGGATGTGCATGTGGATACTACTATCGATGCGTACCGTCCTGAGCCCAACGAGGTGGAGGCTGATCGGGCAAGCAATGCCGGCTGGCGACGGTCGCTTACGCTAGTGGTGGTGATGGTAATGCTCGGCTGGGCGTTTGCAACGGGCGGCTATGCGTGCGGCAAGCAAAAAGGGCAGCAACAGGCATTGGCCAAGCTGAGGGATCTGGCCGACTCGTATGTAAGGAGCCAAAGTTGAGCAACCAGGTCCATGTACAAAGTGCTTAGCGCAAGCAAGAATTTGCAAATCCGGCCTGCTTGCAATGAATGCCTTGTCGTATTTATCAGAATGTTTTTTATTTGGGGCTGCACCGTTGATTGGGTCCAAAGCATCGTTGCTGTCAGGTCTCTGTGCACCGCCTTTCATCCGGAGCACTTTCGATGACAATTCTTCCGGTTCAGCCCAGACACTTGCTTTGGTTCGAGATGGCACCTCTTCTGTGAGGCAGCCTGTGCCGTCACTTGCACGGGTGACGTGTGTGATCGACACCGCTAGCATTCCTCTCTGCGGTTTACCAGCTTTGACACCTCGGCCAAAGTCGGAGAGCGGGAAAACAAAGCCTGATCTTTTGCGCTCCAGTCAGCCGCGCATTTGTTCCCTTTCCATCCGTCGTTTCGAGCTCGTTGTTGGCCTCATACGGCAATCGCGACATGTAGCATACACAGCATAGCATCGTTTCGCATGTGTTGATGCGTGTTTTTGATGACTTTGAAGCCGGTCGTTGCTTGACCAATCTGTATACAAAGCATTGTCAGACGAGCTTATGCTGATCATGGCAAGGATTCTGGAGTATAGACGTGGGATATTGAAATGATGGTTTGTGTCAATGCCGAGCCCAAAAAAAGAAAGAAGTTACTCCACGTAAACGCGAATTTTGACACTGCACAGCGCAGTAACAGGGCTCAAATTTCCCCCTTCTTTAGACGCATCTACATACTACAAACTATGCCAGCTGCGTTGAATCAACCAGTACATGGTATACAGAGCTGGGCCTACAAGAGACTGTCGGAGTCTCAGCCATGTTGGTGCACAGACGGTTGAACACTTAGCTTCAAGGTCAAGGCGGTCAGAAATGTCAGCATGGCCATCTGAAGTTGCAATCGCGAGTACGCACGATTGCACGCTGTCCTCCCAGGTTCATACCGTTGCTTGCCACATAGCCGACCCGAATTGCTGTAATCTGTACTGTATACGAGCAACGACTCGAGCCAAGGCAAATCAAAGCAGCAGTCTGCTGCCGTTGGTAGAAGCGCATCAGAGCTGCGAAACTGGTCAAGGTCAATGGATGCCAAGATTTGCCCATGGCGTGCTGCTGCCATGTCGACTGTCTGCTTGACCGTATCAAGCTTGAAAATCTTGAGCTCGGTGCTGTCGCTCAAGCTTGTCCCCAAAGACGGACAATATGTATTGAGCAGCCAAGAGCAAGTCGAGTAGTCGTTTTCCGCAAAGGTCCCAAAGAAATCTTCTGAGATGGTCGTTCTCGAAGCATTATTTTGTGCTGCCATGGGCCGTCGCAGCACCTGAGATGACATGCCTTGTTGGCAACCGGCATTACTTGTCTGGATACCATGCGCGGATGACGCCTGACTTGAGGCTAGTAGATCCTCTTGCTTCAGGACTGACCATCAGGCTCGTCGTCTAGATCAAAAAAAGCGCCTTGAGCACGCTTTCTCTTGCGACCGATTGGATCCAGCCGAGTTTGTCAAGGCAAGAATGTCATACAGGTACGAGACAGGTCAGCGAAGCAACTGCTAGAGCCTGCTGCGTATTTGCCCCGGTATGCTTTGCCCCATCAACGGCCTAGTCGACCTGTATGAGGCTGATGACCGCATGTCTTGAATATGTCACAAACATGCCCTGTAGGTCTATAGGGCTGTCTAGTACTTGTCTGCGCTTTCCATTAGACAGTGCCGAGCTGAGAGCTCTGTGCAAAGTTTAGCTGGCCGTGGCCGGACGTGCAGGACGAGCTACAGGAATTGTAGCGGACAAGCAGGGCAGCGTACTCGTCTCGGCATTTGCAGCATGCACGTTTCTCGTCACGAAGCGAATTTGGCGACTGCACACATGGCGACGACGCGGTTGCGTTGGCCAGACCGAGCTTGATCCTGCCCTTTCTGAACGCAGAGACGCATCTGGGCTTCAGCTGAGCCTCTCGCGGCTTGGAGGGCCAAAGCTGTTTAGCATGAAATCGGTCTGCCCTTGAATTCAGCTATCGGCAGAACAGAAAGCTCCTTTGAGAACATTGGACGAAGCGGACGAGCCGTGCCAGGATCCCCTCGAGCACAGGTTCGTCACGATTGCTGTGGTTTGACAGGAATCGCTACTCAAGATCTCGTACCTGCCCATGCCACGCACACTCCAAAAACGAAAACATTGACAAGCATGAAAGGGCAGACAACCTGGTGAACGATTTTTCTCGCTATGCAGGCGTGAACAAAGGCAGTCGAGCGAGCAATCGAGGCTTCGGGTGGGCGATGAGAGCAACGGCAATGACGCGGTTGCAAAATTGGCTGGTTCACCTTGTCAGTATGGATGCACATGGGACACTGCTGTGCCTGTATCGCCTACTCTGCTTCTGCTTCTGGATATGTCTCATTTCCTTTCTCTGGCTCTTTGGCCTAAACCGCCTCTGTTGCGCCTCCTACCTTTCCGACCTGCTGAGCTTTCGGAATCCATCAACAAGCCTCCGCTACTTGTACTTGATTGCGTCGCTTGGCTCCGTTGGCCTTGTTGGCGAAAGTTGTATCTTGTCGACTGACCTCCAACGGCAGACAAGTTCGTTCCGCGATCAAGCGATGTCTCCTTCGGCGTTCTCTTTGCATTGCTTTGGCTTGGTCCCGCCGCAGACGAACTCGAGAAGCTGCTATCAGGCTCCTTTTCTTTCGGACCGCGCATAGGGATTGCTGTCTTGCCGCGCGCATGCGTGGGCTTACCAGGTCCAAGATCCAGCAGGTGATTTCGACCAATGCCGTGCAGGACTTGGGCGACACTTTCGAACTCGTTGGTGATTGGATTGCCTGCAGCAGATGTGCAGAATCTTGTGAGGTTTTTCCAATTTTGTTGCAATTCGCTGTCGTCGAACGCAAACATCAGATTGAGATCTTTGCGCGCATCGCCTTTGAGGTGTGCAATGACTGGCAGATGCCTAGCGCTTGTTCCGCTGACAACCAGGTTGAAACAATTCTTTGGTCGTAGCCGACGCTTATTCGGGCCGTTCGGCTTTGCAGAACCTGCTGGATCTTCGGTTCGCATTCCAGCTTGGTCCCCTAACGCTGATGAGACCTTCGCATCCGACGTGTCGTGCGTCCGTTTGTTCTTCTTGGCAACGTGAGGCGGCCTCGTCTCTGTGAATTCTCGAAGAACAATGCCACCGACACCGCGCAAATCGAAGAAAATTTCAAGACAATCATCAACGAGTCGAGGCCACGGGTCTTGAACCGACGACATGGCGGCGACGTCGGCGTCAGCAGAGGCGCTCGACGAGTCTGTACACCAATAGGAGGGCCCAAAGCGGTCGGTGGCTGTGACGGATGAATTGCGGTTCTTGACCTGGATAGCCACGTACGATAGCTGATTGGGATTGAATTTATCGACGAGGCGCGGGGCCGTCGAGGTTGCGCGATAGATTGGAATCAACAAGTCCCAGTCGTGTTGATTGGGGACGCCGTAGATGGCAGCTTGACGACACCAGTATTCGACAAGAAGCGCAGGCTCCGCATGGTTGGGCAGTATTGTTGTACCGAGCTTGACAAAGTGCGTAAAGTTGAGGTAAAAGTCTGAGGCCCATTCCAAGAGAGTCGAGATTGAGTTGCATGAACCGCCGAGCTCGATTGCATCGACCTTGAGAAGCACCTCGAGCCAATCTCGGAGTCGGATTGGGTCGCATTGAGCATGAAAGATGGCATCTTCGCTCTCAGCCGGGGTGCCTCCGCGTGCAGCCACCTTGCTAACGCGAGAAGCAGCCACACGATCCGCGGCCATGGAGACGAGCAAACGCACGCACTCTTCGCCTTCTTCGCCGAGCATGAGGCCAGTGCTGCGATGAGCTTTTGCAAGAATTTGCACCGTGTCAGACCATCGGTCCGCGCAGTCACGCAGCGCAGAAGGCGTGCTCCCGCGAAACTGAGAAGCTACGGCGAGCGAAACAGCAGGCTCAGAAGGAGTTGCGGTAACATAAGAGTCGGTACGATTCACGTCGCTGACAACACGCAGGTATTTGGACACCTGCCTTTGCAGAAAATCCCGACACATGCCCAGGTTTCTGTTCATGGCTTCTATTTGATCATCGGGACCCGCGCTCAACCCGTTTTGTGTAGAGCTGGGCAGACGTGCACATTGATGGCCGATGAAGGTAAGAGGTAGGCGCTGGCCTGCAGCAGCCATGACAATGTCAAAAAAATTAACATCGATGATAGGAGGCCAGATTTGGGTCGAGTCAAGGCGTCCATAGAAAAGTTTTTTGAGGATGTTGCTGAGATGCGGCCTTTTGAGCATCTTGTCGAAGGTAGTGGGCGAGAGTGGGCGAGAGTACAGGCTCGTGCTCCAAAGTGGTCGTCCAAACCATCGAAGCATGTTGACGAGGTCGCCAAACGTGAGGGTAGCCTTGCGAAGCTGTTGACGCAAGTTGGTGTGTTGCAGCTGGTGCGCAAATTGAACGTCGAAAGGTAAATAGGTGAACGGCGGCACAATGACTTTGCCATCCTCATCCCCGAGACGCAGCGATGCTTCGACCACGCCGTCGCCTGCCAAGTGCGCTATGCTGGACTCTGTGTCTATGAGGATTAGCCAAGTGCACAGTGGTTGGCTCTCCCTCCAAAGCCGACGAAAGATGGGCAAGAGTTGCTTGAATTCGGCAACTTCGTCCACGGCCAGGAAGAAGAAAGATTTGCCTTGCTTGCTCAAAGCTTGCGGGAGAGTCTTCTCCAGAGCATCGAGATGTGGTTGGATGTGCTCCTTGGCTGCTTTCGCTGCAATCTCGGCTGCCTCTTCCTTCTGAAATTCATCGGGGGATACGGATGTCGAGGATGTGGCCTTACCCTGAGATTGGGCTTTGGTCCGAGGCCCTTGGAGAGGCAGCGATGCTCCGGCAGGACTGATGCTCTTTTCTGCCATCTGGGTCACCTTTCGCAGGAATTTGCTACGAAAGCAAGTCACTTGTTCGGTTGAGGAGTGTGAGGACACGTTGCTTTGCTGAGAGGACAGCGAGGATAGCAAGGAGATATCGGATCCAAAGGACGTGTCGAGATCGGATTCGGAATGGTAGGCAGCTGCCGATGCCGAAACAAGTTTGCTTTCTGGACAAAGCTGCATGACGGGCTGGCTGTCTTCCTCAAATTTATAGTCTTGGATGAAGTCACTGCCGCTATGGATGCGACGCGCAAGTTGGTAGACAACAGAGCGCCAACAGCGTGCAACGTCGTCGTGACGGCACGTGCCATCATGATGAAAGCACTGGCTAAGGTCCTTGAGACGCTCGATAGCGGTAGCGAGGTTGCGAAAGTAGGCACCAAGCCAGGCGGCAAGACGCCTGTGCTGCGCAGTCAGTGTACTTGTTTCCGAGCTTGCTCTTTTTGATCGAGCCATGGTGTCTTGAAAGTACTTGGAGACGGGCTTGTCGAAGGGTGGGAATGACGTAGGAAGCGTGTTGTCCCTGCGCGTGCACACGAGCATGCCGGCTTGATGAGCTGAGAGCTGCACGGCGAGCTTGGTCTTACCCGTACCGGACGATTGAAGAATGGGTACCGTCTTTGCATATACGACCTGTGTATTATTGTCAAGGTTGATAAAGGCGTTTGCCCGACGCATGTAATGCTGCAGAAGGTCCAGCGCGGTTCCGTGAAAGGCTTGCTCGAAGTCGCTGCGCACCACAAAAGCGGGAAAAGGATCTGCTGACGCCGATTCTGCCGATTCTGCAGTCGAGGTCGGATCGTTGAAGATCAAGGGAATCAACAGCCAGGTGAGCTGCGTGGCTTGGCATAGTGGCAAGACATGGTCACCTTGACAAGCGTCTATGTAAGTCTGAAAGATGGCGAGTTGGTCTTTGATGCGCTCGACAAGCTGCTCGCCATTGCACACTGCCTGCTGAGTGGGAGATGTGACGCTGCTGGGCCGTACGAGCTGGCAATGACATTGTGGACGATCTGCAGGACCGGTCAAAGTCTGACATAGTTCCGACGGCTGTAAGGAGCTGAAAGCCAACTGTAGCTCGACAATAAGTACCTGTGCCCTCGGTTGCGTGGTGATATTCGATTTGTCCACATTTTCCAGACAGAATTTGAGGGACGAGGATAATGACTGGCTCCGCCGAAGCTCCTCTTGGATGACGCCGAGCAATCGGCATTGTTCAGGCTGATCGCTCATTCCTAATCATCATCGCCGTTAGACGTTGGGGCGCGAGGTTTGTAACGGCGCAGCTGCAATGCGAGGTGCGTGAGGCTATGGGATGATGGTCGTTGTTGGTCAACCCGCGCCTGCCTGGCTTGCCTGGTATATGCACCAACCAAGCCCGACCAGGCGCAGTCAACTTGGCATAATGTAACTTTCGGCCGGTGGCCCAAATCTAACACAGACGCATCTTCAACTTTCCGGTTTTCGGGACTCGGAGGTTAGTTAGCCTTTGCCAAAATAACTCAGCCAAAGCAAAGCAATTCTGCATGAGTTTCGGCCTCGCTTCTGCGCGAACCGCACTAGGCGGTAAAGCCAGAGTGGAACCAACGCAGGGTCCCAGACGCGCACGCGCTCTTGACCACGTGATGCATTCTTGAGCGAGAAAGCGAGTGGTGCGTGCGTGGTGCGTGCGTGCGCGAGGAAATATTTTGCCGTCAGGTAGGTCATTCTCGACTCAGCCATCATCATTGCCATCATCATTCCACCGACGACGCTTCCAACGCATCCACCCATCCAACCTTCCACCTTCCACCTTCCGTTCAGTCTACACGCACGGGCAGACTGAACACTTCGACCAGCTCGCACCAACAGATGGGGGGACAACACTCGTTCCGTCTGACAGACAATGTCTCACACACATGCCTTGTATGGCTCCTTTACCGAGGCGCAGGTCGATCAGATCCTCTTTGCATCCTCACCATCTGACGATCAAGAGCTGTCATCGCTATCGGCGTACATCGAACAGAAGCTCCGTGCCAATTTTTCGCCCGATAGTTGGCCTCTGTTCAATATTCGAGAGTTGCTCCAGCAAGCCCTACCGCCTTCATCACCCTACAACGCTCCTCGCACTCCTCCGCCCTTGGCCACCATCGCACTCCCAACGGTTGAAAGCCGAGAATCTCCTCGCGCAGTCAAAGCACGGCATGTTGTCTCGCGTCTGAAGCTGCTCTCCCGTTGGAGTTCGCTGCTTAAGCGGCACCTAGTTCTCCTCGATGACATTCGGGAACACGAGGCACCGGAGTCAGTCCACAAGTCAGCGGGTTCGTTCATTGATCGACTCGAGCGCATGGCCGGCGAGGGCAATCGCGAAATCATCGACATCTTTCCCAACCTTCCTCGTTGGCTCGCAGCTCCTTCCGCAGATCAGCTTGTATCTGCGTACAGGGAACTGTTCGCTCGCTTCTCCGAGATTGCGTCTGATGACGAGCAGCTTGCTTTTATCCTCGTCCACCTCTCCCAGTCTGTACCGCGCCCCATAGCCGCAGACACGCTCGACATCAACAGGCGCCTCGCCCAGCAATTCGGACGTGAATATCGCGGAGACGCCCCCCAACGCTTCCTCAACTTTGCCATTCACACCGACAATGAGATCAACGAGTCTATAACAAGTGATGTCAGGCCGCCATACTACCGTGGAACCCCTGTCGTTCAGTCCAGCGGTACCGGCAAGTCGCGCATGGTCCTCGAGCTTCGTCACCGAGCTCCTCTCCTCTACGTCTGCTTGCGCAACCAAGACGCCGATGCAAATGCCTCCGGCGGCTATCCTTTTCCCGATCCGGACGTCCGCAACTTCTTGAAGCAAGCCCTAGTCGACAATCCCCACTGCAAGAATTACGATCTTCACGTCGCCTGTCTGCTCGGCGCTTGGTTTTTCGAGCTTGCGAAACGCTTGGGCAGCAAGACGGACAACGCAGCCAAGCACGCAGATCTTTTAGATCTCAATCAACTCGATCGAGTCGACGGCATACATGACAATCGCACTCAATTCTTCAAGCAGGTTGCAGATACCGCAACCGCTTACCTCAAGGCAGCTCCAGAAGAGCTCACGACATATACCGCCATCTTTGAGCGCTATCTTGACGAGCCCGTCAAGCTTCTCAACGCGCAGCTCATCGGCGTGTCCTCTCACCTACACAAGCTCAACCCCGCAGGGCCGCGACATTCTTTGGTGTTTGTTGCTTTTGACGAATGCGTCCTCATGGGAGTTGACCAGCTCGACAGCTTGCGTCGTGCCTGGAATCATATTAGTTCCCTCAGAGCGCATGTCTGCACTCAGCGCTTTTGGCTCGTACTCTTAAGCACGAGCAGCAGCGCTGCACATTTGGTTGAACATGTCAGCATTAAGGGCTCTGCACGGCGCCGAGTTTCGGCCCCGCTACCCACTTTCACCGCAATTGGCTTTGATGCGCTCGCTGAGGAGCAGTCAAGTCTCACTCGCGCATCTGACGCAGCCCGACCGTCGCACATCATTACCTACGGCCGACCACTATGGAGCTCGCTCGTACCAGACGATCTTTGGGACACAGCCATCACGAAGCTCATGGGAGGGCGTCCATTCTCCGACCGTGACATGGCTCAGTGCTTCAGCATATTGGCGTCCAGACTTGCCCTCTCCGTCGTTCCTCTGCAGGGCGCGCAATCGATCTTCTTCAGACATCAGAAAGGTTTCAGTGACTCTCTGGTCGATCAACATATGCGTATCCTCAGTCAAGTCACTCCCGAGGCCAGCATGTACATCGATTCGCCCTCAGAGCCAGCCCTTGCGATTGCCGCGTCTCTGGTGATGCTGATGCCTGCTGACAATACGTCGGGATGGAAAGTCGAGCCTTGGCAGAAGGCCAAGAATCCATATGGCTCGATATTGGAGCATTTTCGCAAAGAATGCCTCGTGGATCCGTCCATCGGTCTTCTCAAGGGCACCAACGGAGAGCTCGCGGCCCGAATTGTCCTCATGACAGCTTGGGACGCTGTAAAGCGTCGACAACTTGACGTCAAGGCTCGTGACCTGCAGGCGCTCCACACGTCCTCTCAATCGCATCTCAGATCCAATCACCTTGACCACTTGACCATGGTCGAGACAATCGCTGAAGCTGTCTTGCTGGACGACATCATCGAGGGCCTCGCTCGCCCGGATGAATCAAGCCGCTGCATGCTCAGGGAACGCTTTGAATCCATTTGCACGTCTAGCCTGGCTCGACAGACAGCGCGACATTCCATGGACAGCGACCGGCCTCGAGCTCAAATGTGGACAAACTTCACCCATTTCGACACGGTCCCAAAGCAGATTACCGAGATCACGCCTGAGTATCTTTGGTACTGTTGGAAGCGCGGGGTTGCGCTCCAGGCATGTCACTCTCAGCACGGCATCGATGGTCTGATTCCGGTCTTTGTGGGCGATCTTGGGCAGCTGCTTGACTCTGAGTCCAGCACCGGGCATGTCGATGCGCAGCCTTCGAAACAGCTCGACGAAGTACACGCCGCGCGCTACATGACATTCATTGGTTGGGAGGCCAAGAACACAGAGAGTGCACAGCCCGCGGTGGGCAAGTCCGAAAAGAAGAGCAAGGTCGAGCTGGCTGGCCCTCGGATCACACGTGCTCGCCGATCGCCAGCCGGCGAGGAGCCCCTCACTGAGCGCGCGCTCATGTGCGTGCTTCTGGACTTGGGCACACGGCAGGCCTTCAATTCAGAGCCGCGGGGCTTGCAGCCGCGCGTTGAGATCATTCAGGGCACGGAATGCCCGCGACTGTGGATTCGAGGTGTCACGGATCCACAAGCATATCCTTGTCTCGATGCGATGGAGGTGCGGAGTGTCTTTCAGGAGCTGCTGAAGGACAGCGGCGTGGTCTCGACTGCACAACAGCTCAACTCCCTGCCCAATCCGTTATGGAACGACCGCGTCAATCCGACCTTGCCCTCCATTTCATGGGCTGTCGCGCCCGCCGAACAAGGCGATGAGATGGATACGAGCTGAAAGACCCGTCCGTCGTTCTGCAGGCGCGATGCACTCAGAGCCTCAACGCAGAGACCTGCTGCCACGCATGACCGATCTTGACGAAAGGGGCTCACTGGGGCGAGATCTGGTCTTGTCCTTCAAAGTTGCAGCGCCTCTGTCGCTTGCTGAAGCTTGATTAATTGTTGCCATGAACCGATTGGGAAAGAAGATCTGCCCGTGTAGGATCCGTGTGTGTGATGAGTAGCCACCGTCAGATCAGCCGGCAGAGGACTTGATTTTTTGTGCTGAGCAATAACCTAATCGGCATACCGCCATTATGATGGTAACACGAACGATCACGACTGCGTGGCAACCGAGTCGGCATGCTTTGATGCAAAGTGGAGCTCACGGGCCCATCTAGTCTTTGGGTTCCATGTGTGTCACACGGTGGGGTTTGGCCTGAGACGTAATTTCAATTCAAAAATGAGACGCGCCCGTATTCACCTGGAAGATGGTCTGCTTGAAATTGGAAGACGGTCCATTACAAACTGGAAGACGGTCAACTACAAACAGGAAGGCGGTCAACTACAAATTGGAAGACGGTCAACTACAAATTGGAAGACGGTCTGCTACAAACCAGAAGACGGTCAACTACAAAATTTCAATTTGGAATGTGCGCTCAGGTCCACCGTCAGCACCATCATCCTCCCTGTTGCACAGCATGGCACGCATCACCTGTCCTATGTGCGTCTTCAGCTATGCTGCCAGCAACATCACCAATCACATCCGCAAGGTTCACCCCGGAGCACATGTCACTGCAGCAGCAGCTGTTGCGGTGGGACTGGTGGCATGCACATGCGGGCAGGTGGTGTTGAATGAGGTGGCCTTGCGGCGTCACCAAGGCATCAGGAAATGCCAGAGCACCCTCAGCCAGACTGCTGCACCAGATCAGCTTGCATGCTCCCAGCCCATGCCAGCTCCTACAGCTGTGCCACCTACTGAAGCGGCATTAGCATTGCCAGAGTCAGCGCCTGGCTGGCTAGATGCACTGGATCCAGCCTTGGAGGACCTAGACCCTGTTGAGAATGGGGACGCTGCAGCAGAGCTGGAGATGTTGCCAGGTTGCACATCAAATGCAGGCGGTGGCAGTCTTAACGCCAATCTGGAATTACAGCCAGAAATCAATGTGGAGGCAGACGTCTGCACTCAGCTGAGGGTTAGGGTTAGGGTTACAAGGTGTCCTGTCCAGAAAACAGGGTAGGGTGTCTTACAAGGTGTCCTGTCCGGAAAACAGGGTAGGGTGTCTTAAGTAAAGTTGTGAAGAAGGCCAAAGTAAGTACTTTTGAATATCAGACCCTACGCAAGTTCATTAATACTTGGCCAAGGTACGGCCCGGCAAAGTTTGGCTCGGTCCAAGTTGGGACGCCAAAAATGTGGGAATTTCCACTTGCATCCATAATGAAAGTTGTGTAAAATGGTGTCAAATGAACATGCTCAAAGTCCTATCACCTCAGCTAA
>CAKMXS010000030.1:0-133063 GCA_928852645.1 Mycosarcoma mackinlayi | reverse complement strand
ACACCTGCGCTGATGACTGCACTGCACCTGCGCTGCACCCGCACTTGCACCCTGAACTCTGGACTCTGGAATTCTGACGCGCTCTTCCCCCGATTGGCTGGCTCGCTTTGGAAGCAAGACTTTTTTGGTACCTTGGTTTTCCCTCTCATTTTTAGGTTTAGATGCTCGAATTCCGAATTTGGACAGAGGAACAATTCGAGCTCAGACAGAATCCCACGCTCTTCTTACCGTCTCGTCAGCTGAAACCATCAGGTAACAGACGTTTTTCCGTCTTCGGCATTCTCGTCGGGATTCGCAGCGGTGAGATCATGTTCGATTCATCGATGCGGCCAATGAAATTCGTAGTCAAACTTTGTTCGGGTTCGGGATCGAAGCGTTCTTACATATCCAACAAGTCGGTCGCATGAGACCCAGCAAAAAACGAGTCTGCACTCAGCACAGCCTGACACGATCTTATTCTCCTTTTCGGCAGGTTCTGCCGCCGATGGCCGTTCCTGACGACGACTTTGGAAGCTTGACATGCCGTGCCGTGCTTTGCCAAGTCGTTAAACTTTACAGCCGTGGTCAGACTATTCTCTCTCTCTCTCTCTCTCTCTCTCTCTCTCTCTCTCTCTCTCTCTCCATTAGTGCGACGTCGCTTTTCGGAAAGGAGGTCATCATATCACCGAACAACTATGATCTCAAGTTTCCAGCAGCAAAAATAAAAGCGACCCGAACAACTCAGATCAACAGGTAAGCGGGGACGGAAAGCATACAGTGGTACAGATTGCCGCAGCCTCAGGCACGTAATTCGACGCTGTTCCTGATCTGGCACATTGATCACCGCGACACGGGAAGGACTCGAATCGGAGAAATAGCTCTCGTCTGCGCTCACCAATCGGAAAGGAGAACAGGGTGCACGGGAAGCGAGGTTCGTTTGCCGACGACCGACCCGAAAAAGTCGTAGGTTCCGAGACATCTGTTGTATAACACGAGACCGGTCAACTGATGTACTGTATTGTATTTCGCATGACGAGACCGAGCTCAACCCGAGCTTAGCAGAATCAGACACAATGCCACACCGGTCATTCCCAACGACAGCGGCGATGTCCGTAGACGGCGAGCCCTTTCGCCAGACGCTCCGCTTGCTGAGATGGCTGACTTTGAATAAGGTACCGGTGTTCCTCCCACGGTAGTCGAAGCAATCCCCGGTCCAGAACTTGCTCGGGTTGCACTCACCACTGCCGTCGCGCTGGCAGAAGCCTCAACTTGCACATAGTCGGATCCCACGGCCCCCTTAGGTGGATTTGGCGATGACGACTTGAGAACCGGAGAGTCCATCAACCAGCCGATCGCCCCCATGATGTGCTGCTGGAAATCTTTGTCGTGCCACATGGCATTGGTGTGACCCAATGCGGTGTAGAAACTTCGACCAGCTCCACCCGTGCCTGCCTTTCCCGAACGGATCTCTTTTTTGGTCGGGTCCGTCCCACCTCCCACTTTTTTGTGCGGATTGTAAGTGAGTTGGTCGCCTTCCTTCCACCATGCGATCGGATGCGGACTGCCTTGCTCTGACGCCCGCTGGGCAGTAGTCTCGACCGGGTCATGGTACGAAGACTGATCGGCCGTGATAAGGTATTGCTTTCCCCATTTGGACGGATTTGACTCGAAGTTGTACATCTCTTCGTACACCCTCCATGTTTTCTTGAGATGCTGCGTGGCCGGATGTGTTCGGTTGATGACGTTGAGCGTTGCATGTGTAATTTCTGGGTGATAGTTGAAGTAGGCACCCACCAGTCGACCGTACCAATGGTGCTGATACAAGGCATCGCATGCCTCGTGAACGCCAAGATAGCCGCCACCCGCCTCTATGTACTCGCGAAAGGCATCCGCGCCTTTGTTCGAGAGGGCTTTGCCGGACACTGAGATAAACATGACCATGTCAAACTGCGAAAGCCAGCCCTTTCTCTCAAAATCGTCGGGATCTTCGGAGTGCACCGTGTCGATCCGAGGCTTGGCGTCTTTGGCGAGTTGTTGCACTATCTTGGTTGCGGTTGGGATCGAGTAATGGCGAAAACCCTGGGTATAGGTATAGATGAGCATCTTTTTACGCGCCTCGGCGGGAAATGGTAGCAGAATGAGCAACGCAATCAGCACTGCCCATCTCAGAAGAGATGGTGTTTTGTGTGCCGACGTCATCATTCCATGTGAGCAGCTGAGACGCTTTAGCTCTGATGTTTGAGAACCAATGACCAGCCCCACTCTGCCAAACAGATACGGTTAGGCGGATTGACAGAAATAAAACTGATCTAGTCACTGAGCAGCACTAAGAAGAGGCAGACGGCGCCTGTCCGACTGCAGAAGAAGAAGCTGATACGATATGTGCCCGTAGGCTGTCTTGGGGTACGCGAACGATTCGGTAGATCCGATGGCTAGGAGAAAAGAGCTCGTATCGGATCTCGAGTTCAGGAGAAGCTAATCGAGTCGGCTGTCTTTGCCAATGGGATATCGATAAATCTCCCAGTGCTAGATTATAGGAAGAAAGCGTCGAAAGCAGAGGACTCGTCGCAGTTGATGCTGTGAAGAAATGTCGTAGAAGAGAGCTTTTGATATTGCTCAAAGTGCCGAGGTGTTCTGGAAGGAGCTGTTTATGAAGCAAGCAAAGCTGACAGTGAACAGCGAGGCTGAGCCAAAGTGGTGGAGTTGGTCGTGAACGGCAAGATGTGTCAGCGTCGATGAAGAAAGCGTTGAGGAAACGATGGACTGCAGCGAAACCGACCCAGCGAGACGGAACAACATAGAGATCCGGGAACACTGGCAGGAGCGGGGAGTAAGTGTGATAGGCAAGTCGCATGCGGCATGTGCACCGGGCATCAAGAACAAAAAAAACTTCGCTCTTTAGCAGTCACGCTTGTGGACACAGGCAGTTGCTTCAGAGGGAGATGCGGCTTGACTTCTAAGGTATGCTGTGGCTGGGCTGAGCCGGGGTGTGGGACGAGATCCAGTCGTGCGCAGCTGCACCTAGACCTCAAGGCGCCATTGGACTACGGTGTGGGGACGACAGGTAATTTTCTCTGTACAGCATTGGATAGGTTAGCAAGCGAGCAAGTCTGTCGAGATCGACGTCGGCTAAGCTACTCTGCATGCGCCTTGCAATAGTTCAAACCCTGCACACAAAACACCGCTCTTGCTCATGTATCATATGATTAAAGAGTCCAGATCGAAGCCTTCTCGATCCTCCTGTGGGAATGTTCCCGTACCAAATCAAATCTCGCTTTGTACGCCAACGTACAACGCTTACACCGCAGAAGGTTCGAGCGAAGCCGAGTGGCGGAAGTCGGCAGCTTTGCCATGCGTTCAGACATCACCTTACTGCACACCTGCACGTTTGTGCTTTCGCGTGATCTGGAAGCTCTTGTGCAAAATCGCCGCGATGGCCCTCCTTGACGTGGGAATGCAGCTGCGCAGTGCAGATCGCGTCAAACAGATCACTCATGTGGAAGACAAACTCATACACCGCCAGAAATGCAGCATTGCGCAGGAGAAACAATTTCTGTGCCTTCTGGATAATCTCGCTTAATTTGACTGTTTTGACAGCTCAACGGGCACTGTCTAATTTGAACTGCGCCTGGAAGCGCGGCACTGGACGCATCGCAAGAAAAAGAGATGGGCGCTCTGGTTTCTGTCGTTCTCGCTCCGTCGCTTGCTCCGTCTCTCCGCCGCTGATTTCGAGGCAGCGCAGAGCCCTTTCACCTGGAAGTCCTCTTGGCAAATGCGGTAGACTGCTTTAGCTTTAGCGACGTCTTGGCTGCAGCAAACCTCGTGAAGCGCGACGTGAACACACAGCATTTCTCGTGGCGGTGTGTGTGTTTCATCCTTTTAATATTTTTTTGTTTTGGTTACCTTTCTTTAGGCGAGGGGACGAAGAAGGGGTGATTTGCTGGCAGCACAATTCAGCAAGGAGGTGCCTGACCCTCATTCCATCTTCATGAGGCTCCACCGCATGAATTTCGACAACCCGCGAGGTCGAGGATTGTGATTGCTCATCCTCGAGTCCCGATTCTGGCGTTTTGTCTTGAAGAAGATCGTCGACCCTTGATCGGTCTTTCTCCAATAGTCGGAACCGATCGATGTTGAGTCTGCAAGCTCTGACGAGAACACAAGCAGCGTTCCAACCTCGCTCGGGCTTACGTTCCCGCAGACGCGGTCTTCCGCGTTCCGATCCGATCATCGTCCCTCGCTACACGTGCACGCTGTCCCGTATCACATTCTTGTCATTTCTTCTGGGAGCGACGGATCGAACCTTGTGGCTTGGCACTCTCATGTCCTGTCATTAGGAAGAACAGGCCACTGGCATGACATTGCCTTTCAAGCGGCATCGCTGTTCAACGCGTGCAGCGAGAGGGGCGGGCACACAGGTCTCAAGATTCGCGACTCCTCAAGATGTTAGGCCATGGAAGCAACAGTGTCACAGAATGGAAAATGTTGACTCACGTGACTTGGTCAGGGTCTCTAATTTTCTTCGAATTGCGGGAAAAGTTTTGGGCTTGTGGCTCCACATTGAAAGATCCACCTTCCTTCCTCCCATCTCCCAGCTTAGACCATCTTGACTTCCACGAACCATCGCTACGATTGCCCAGCAGAAAGCTGTTCACTCAACGGCCTTACATCCTGCAAAGCTAGACCACCTTTTAAGGTCGAGCCACGGCCTCTAGACAAAGGTTGTGAGGGATAGTCAACCGTCACCATGGAGTACTCCTCTCTCCGTCCGGTCGCAGAGCGTTCTGCTCGACCATCCTCTTCTCGCTCACCAGAGTCGCACTACTGGCGCAAGTTCCGCGCTCCTGTTTTTGTCAAAGAACTCGCACCCATCACTTCGATTCACTTTGTTCCACCTGTTTCTGTCTACTCGACCTCATCGCTCGAAGATGACCCCTCCACGGTTGCTGGCACCTCCACCATCGGGTCGGCATCTACCCAACCCACCTCGGTCTCTGCACGTCAGAAATTTGCGGTGACAACAGGAGCCCGAGTCCAGATCTACTCTATGCGCAACAGTCGCGTCTCCAAAACGATCTCTCGGTTCAAGGATGTCGCAAGATCCGCCAACTTTCGATCGGATGGCAGACTCATGGTGGCGGGAGACGATAGTGGATTGATCCAGGTATTCGACACGACGTCGAGGGCAATCTTGAGGACGCTTCGAGGTCATAGCGGACCAGTCCACGTGACGAGATTCTCGCCCAACGGAACCGAGATCATGTCGGCAGCCGACGACAGGACGGTGCGACTGTGGGATGTCCCCGAGCAGAAAGCGGTACACGTATTTGAAGGGCACGAGGACTATGTACGATCCGCCGTATTTTCGCCGGACAACCCGGCATTGATGCTTTCGGGTAGTTACGACAGCACGGTCAAGCTGTGGGACTCGAGGATGGGAGAGCAAGGTGGATGTGCAATGACCATGACCCACGGCGCGCCTGTCGAGGACGTGCTGGTGTATCCGACGGGTGGAGGTGGTGTTGCGCTGTCAGCGGGTGGGCCAGTGATGAAGGTTTGGGATCTCATGATGGGCGGAAGATGCATGGCGAGTATTTCGAACCATCAAAAGACCATCACCTCGCTGGCACTGTCGGTTAACTCAGGTGCTGACTTTTCCGCCGATAACTCGGAACAAGTCGGTGGAATGCGCATCTTGACCGGCGGTCTCGACCATTTGGTCAAAGTCTATGATCCAGCCCACGATTTCAAGGTCACCCACACCATGCGATACCCTTCGCCAATCTTGTCGATGGCCGTTTCTCCGGACGAATCGCACATTGCTGTCGGCATGGCCGATGGCACACTGTGCGTGCGCAAACGCGACGTCAAAGCGAGCGAGTTGGAGCGAAGAGAAGCCGAACGCGCGGCAATGAACGCCGGTGCCTACGAGTTTTTCATGCAGGGCAAAGCAGCCGCCTCGAACCAGCCGGGCAAGGTCAACATGCGACGAGCTACCGACGACATTCGCGTGGACAGCATTCGCAAGCGCAAATTGCAAGACTACGATCGCTTCCTCAAAGCTTTCCGATACAGCGATGCGCTTGACGCTGCTTTGCGCAAGGGCGTTGCTCCTACTGTCACCTTTGGCCTCATCCTCGAGCTCATCCACCGCAGTCCCCGTGGAAGCTTGGACGGTCTACGACGAGCCATCTCGAACCGGGACGATGTCACTCTCGAACCGGTCCTGCGTTTCCTCCTGCGTCATGCTGCAAATCCGAACTACGTCGATCTGGTCTGCGACACGCTCAATGTCATTGTGGATACGTATGCGAGTGTCATCGGTCAAAGTCCGCTGATCGATGATCTATTTGGGCGAATTTGGGCCAAGGTAGGCGATGAATTGAGGTTGCAGAGGGATCTGATGCAGGTAAGGGGAAGTTTGGAGATGATCTTGGCGGGAACGGCGTTAGGTGCGGTTTCGGCGGTTGCATAGGAGACGTTTGTACCGTGACAAAAGATACCGTCGCAATAGATGCTATCTTCCTCTTTTGATCGTGCCAACACCAGATTTCGTGCGGCTTGCATCGAGGAAATGAAAGCGGTCGAGTGGGCAGAGGAAAGATGTGTTTGCCTGAATCTGCGGATTTGAGTCAAGGTCTGAAACGTGGCGCAGAGATCAGCTTTTGCTCACGGGAATTTAAGGGCTCGGAAGGAGGGAGCTCAGCTACACAAGGCTGTCAGATGCAGGTGAACTGGAAATGAAGATGAGATTGTCCAAATTGGCTATTCGACAGCAGTAGGTCAAGCACGCAGTGCGAACGAGCAGCGTACAGAATGGTGAGAGAGTCAAGGCACAAGAAACGAAAGAGCTGGATGCAAGGTACAATTAAAGGACAGAAAGTGGGGGGCATGTCCTCATTTGAAGCACTTCTTGACATTGTCCCACTTGCTGAAAGGATAGTTGATGTGGTTGAGCGTCGAGTCGAGCGTGCCCATGTTTTTGGCGGTGAGCGCGACCAGACTTCTATCCGCGCCGCCCTGGCTCTTTGTTGCGTCGCCGCTCAACTCCCAAAACATGGCGCCTCTGAGCCGCTTGTTGCGAATATACTGGCATTTGAGCAGAACGTTCTGCGGCGTGTCGTAGCTGATAAATTCGCGTTTCGTGGCGTCGTAGCTCCAGCTGGCGCCGATCTTGGTGTTGATCATCTCCTTTGCTCCTTTGACGGGCAAAAATTTATAGTCCCAGTTGCCGGCTTCCCACGTGCCCTGGCCTGTGCCGTTGAAGGGTTGCTGTGGACCGTTGGTGTTCTCGAACCCACGGCCGTAGAGGGGAATGCCGAGGACGAGTTTGTGAGAGGGGACGCCTTTGCCCATGTAGTAGTTGACCGCATCGTCGGCCGAAGGTGGCGCACCCTTGATATTCCACAGATTGGCCTGGTGGCCGGTGAGTGTCGACCACGAACCGGCAAAGTCGTACGCCATGAGGTTCCAGAAATCGAGGTACTGATCCATCTTGGCTACCTGGAGGAACTTGTAGTTGTCAGATCCGCAGGGAGCCGCCACCGAGAGGAGGTACGGGTTGGACTCCTTGGTCTTGGCCTGGTAGGCGGTGAGTCCCAGACGGAGTTCCTTGAGCAGCGTGACGAAGTTGGCTGCCTGTGTGTCGCTGGAAGGGTACTCCCAGTCAATGTCGAGACCGTCCAGACCGTCATTTTGCAAGATGGCAATGGCGGAAGAGACAAACTTGGCGCGTTTCTTGGAATCGGCGGCCATAGGCGCAAAGTGAGGACCAAACGTCCATCCACCAATCGAGAGCATCAGCTTCAGCGCACGGTTCTTCTGCTTGAGCAGAAGGAACTGCTTGAAGTTGCCATAGAGGTTGTTGCCCGTATCATTCCACGAGTCACCCGTGTAGTGAAGCTGCTCGTCGGCCCAGAGATCGGTGAGGAAACACTCGCCCGTGTCTGGGTTGACATCGGCAAAGGCATACAAGACGTGGGTGAGGTTGTTGACAGGTACATCCAAGGGAGAGTACTTGCGGCCGTAGATGCCCCAGTTAGTGAAGTAGCCGAGATTGACGCGAGGAACAACAGCACCATTGGTGGTGAAATCGTGTTCACCGGTGGTCTGATCGCTGCTGGCAGGTGTGGTCGTAGTGGAAGGCGTAGTAGATGCTGTGCTCGGGGTCGTGGTACTGGGAGCCGTGCCGGAGGTTGTGCTCGGAGTAGTTGCGACAGGAGTCTGTGGCTGGGTTGACGAGGATGTCTGCGGTGTCGTGGCAGCAGCAGAGTAAGCGGCTGACTTGGTGGGCGAAGGTGGCAGCGACGACGCTGGCGACGACGACGTCTTGGCACCATCGTCCAGCTTGGCGCGAGACATCTTGTGCTTGAGACCTGTGAAACGAAAAGTGAAAAAGTTAAAGAGGGATGGCGTTGCGTTTCAGTGCGTTCTGCTGCTTGTTGCACACAAGGAAAGCACACCTTGGTTACTTACGTCCGAACATGGTTGTCTAGAGCGATCGAGCGCTGGGTGAAGCGGATACGGGGTTGTCTAGCTTAGCACGATCTGTGTATAGGACGAACGAGTCGAGAATGTCCGTGGCGGTGATGATGGTGCTGACGGAGATGATGGTGGTGAGGAAGGAACAAGCTAAAGCAACTGGATCGTGTAAAATGGATGACGAGCGGAGGTTGAACGCACAGCGCGGAGAGCAGCTGAGCCGACTTTGCGCAGCTCCCAATCTGTCAGACCAAGAGCGTCTATGCCGCTGTATGCTCGCTCGCTGCATCAATCCTCCTCATCTGAGTTAAGCTTTTTTTCGTTTGGTTTCAAGAGCCAATCTTGTCGAGCAGCCAGGATGCCGTGTGCTCCTAATGCTGTAGCTCGTCGGGGCGTTCCGAGGACTGCAGTAGGAGCGTACGGGACATCCGGCATGGACGAGTGGCTGAGCGGGGAGTGAGTCGAGTTCAACAATCATGGCAACCAAGCTCGAACGAGATTCTACCTCATTCTCTTGGCCTTTGCCCGGTGCATTGCTGCACCGCGGAAATTGACAGCCTTGGACTCCCATCGTCTCATGCAGGTTGTTACAGCTTCTTGCAGCAGAAAAGGTACAAGAAAATAAACAACTTTCCTCTTTGAGCCCGAGTCGACTCGTGACGGACAATCAAATTTCCTACTCGAAATTGGCCCTCGTGCCATTGCCCCCTGTCTCGCTCTGACTCTCGCTGCGTGCGGATGATCCGTTTGGTGCGTCAAGGCTCTCATCGGGAGACCTTCCTAACTTGGCGTTGTCTCGCTTCCCACACAAAGCTTTGACTCAGGGTGTTCGTTCAAGCTTGAGTCAAGCTGATCTCCTCATCGAATCTCGTTCATGCAGGCGCCTTTGTAAGCTCGTTGCTGCTCTCTCTCAACCCTGAGCAAGCCACGGGAGGCCTTTTGCACGACGGAATCTTGGCCCAAAGCCTAATCTGTTCGTTGGCAACGAAAGCATGTACTGTAGGTTCACCAACACCCCTGTTTCGTCAACGTCTTGCTTGGCATCGGCCTCACAGCAGAATCGAGAGGCTTCGTGTGCTGAGGCAAAGTTGATCGACAGCACCTCTTGCGAACTGGCATCGGATTGCAGCTCCGACCTCCTTGGCTTCAACTCTACGCTGCACCTCGACTCGGCGCGCCTCTGCAACGTCGATCCTTTCTCCCTCTTCTCTGAAAATTTGGCGAGACCAACACGTAAATTAGAGAAACTGTCAGATCTACAGAATCCCAATTGTAACGAAAGAAAATTCGGCGGGTCTGGAGGTTGCTTTCGGCAATTGTCGGTTAAAGACCCTGAGCAAGACGGCGGAAGACGGCGCGCGGACACAGTCCACTGTCTCCATCTCGAGATCGAGCTGCAAGCTTCTTCATTTCGCCCTTTCTGTCATCATCAAACGCAAGTTCGGTGTTCCTCAACCCATTTCGGGCTCGCTTCCAGATCAACAATGTCGACTTCAATTCCCGTCTACGCCAACCTGCTGCCACCGTCTTGGAAGGTAAAGGTGGCAGAATGGCTCGCCGAGGACTGCCCCTCTTTCGACTGGGGAGGCTTTGTTGTAGGCGAAGACAGCAAACGTGCCACGCTCTTCTGTAAGAGCGAAGGCATCCTGGCTGGCGTGCCCTTTTTCGATGAGGTTTTCAAGCAGCTCGACTGCAAAGTCACCTGGAATTTCCGCGAGGGTGAATGGCTGAAAGCCGCCAGCGCAGGAGGCAAAGTCAAGATCGCCGTCGCAACGGTGGAAGGGCCCTCGCGCAAGATCTTGCTCGGAGAACGAGTGGCGCTGAACACACTAGCAAGGTGTTCGGGTATAGCTACTGCTTCCGGTCTGTTTTTGCAAAAGGCGCGAGATGCAGGTTATCACGGAATTGTTGCCGGGACACGAAAGACTACGCCCGGATTCCGAGACGTCGAAAAGTACGGGATGCTCGTCGGAGGCGTCGATATGCACAGATACGATTTGAGCAGCATGGTAATGCTCAAGGACAACCACATTTGGTCGACGGGCTCGGTGACCAATGCGGTTCATTCGGCGAGGTCCGTCTGCGGGTTTTCGCTGCGCATCGATGTGGAAGTGCAGAGCTTCGACGAAGCTGTTCAGGCGATCGAGGCTGGCGCGGACGTAATCATGCTGGACAATATGGAGGGTGAAACGCTGGTTAGCAATGCGAAGCGACTGAAGCAGGAATTTGGGGGCAAGCACAAGTTTTTGCTCGAGAGCAGCGGCGGCATTGATATTGACAATGTCAAGGAAGGTGGTCATGTGGATAACTCGATCGATATCATCTCGACCAGCAGCATTCATCAGTCGACCAAGCATGTCGACTTCTCTTTGAAGATCGATCCTAGCTCGTAATCAGCCTTTCAGCAATGCAAGCCATACAGTCGGGAGTGTGCCGAAGGCAGGATTTTGCGTTGGGAAGCATCGTGGGAAAGTTAGCGGTGTGTGTGTGTGTGCTTCGTGTCGGATGGCCTCCGACTGACTGCCTTGAGACTACCCTATTTATACCGAAGGAGATGCACACGTCTCTCGGATCTGCGCCTCTCCCTCCCTTTCCTAGTCACTTCCCTCCTGCGACCTTGCACATCATGGCTAGCACCCCAGCAAACGTCTTGGAAAGAATCGACGAGCTCATCCTCGATCTGATGCGTCAGATCGCTTCTCAGACTGGTCCCAGCTTACCATCGTCTTCGAGTGCCGTTGATGCATCTCACTCTAGTGAGAATCGTCCGGCAAAACGGAGGAAGCCAGAGCGGACGAAGAAGACGCCGTTGAGGCTGCGTTCCTTTGCACCTTCGGACCGTGCGACCGCAGGGGAAGACGCTTCATCAGGGGCTGCATCAGACACGCGTGCAACGAGCAACGTCAGCTTCCCTACCAAAAGCATTGTTGGCGTGCGAAGGTTTGGTGAGCACTTGCCCTCCCCCTTGCACTTACTTCTGTAGGCGGGGTACGTTCTGACATTCTCCGCTGTGCGACGGTAGCCCAAGTGCTGCGAGTCGTCGAACTGATTCAACAGAACCTACTGAGGGGAACGGTCGTTACGAAGCGGTAAGTGCGTTTATCAGGGCGCTCGCACAATGTCTCACTCTGAGACTTTCATGCTGATTAGTACAAGGCTTTCAAATTCGGTAGCGACGTATACTATCAAAGCCTGCACTTGTTCCCCTCGCAAAACGCCTCGGACCGAATCATCGCCCAAGTGGTCACGCTGCTAGGATGCACGGATCGGCTCGAGCTCGGAATCGTCGCTACTCCCCGAGGATTGATTTCCGGAGCACTGACCTTGATTCCACCGTCAGAAAGGGGAGTGGTGGCATGTGCCGTGGATCAGACGACGATCATCCCCCCGGAGCTGGACAGCACCTGGAGGATCGACTTGAAGTGTAACGGTGGAAGAGGCGGGAAAGAGCACCTAGTGCTGGTGGTGGAGAAGGAGGCGGTGTTCAAGCAGTTGATGCAAGCACGAAGCGCTGAAGGCGAAGTGGATTGGACCACCGTCACACTGATCACGGGTAAAGGCTACCCCGATCACGCGACGAAAACAATCGTCTTTCTACTCACGAAGCACACCTGCTCACGCTGCGATCAAAGCGTTAGAGTGTGCGGACTGTTCGACGCCGACCCATACGGCGCAGACATCTGGCGCCAATTCCAACTGCCTGCCCAACTCGAGTGGATCGGCGTCGATCTGGCCGACTTTGTCACGGATCTCGAGGACGCGGCAGGCCCACCATTGGTGCCTTTGAGGAACGACGAACGACGCACAGCTGTGCGGCTGCTTCGCGGTCTAGGGGATGCAGAAATGGATGTGAGACTGAGGAGACAATTGACAGAGATGCTGTTGTGCGGCTACAAGGTGGAGATTGAAGCTGCGTACGATTTTGTTTTGCCTCGGAGAGAGGCTGTTGCAGGGACCAGGGGGTTCGGACTGATCGTGTACATCGAGCACAAACTGATGCTGGGCTGTGCATCAAGGTGAATTCACGCGCGGTGCCGATAAGGGCAAAGGCTAGCCGCAGATCTGGATGTGGATGCTATTGCGTGGGCTGGCAACTGGACTGGCTGAGGTCGCATCCATCTACACACGTGGTACGGTATCGCGTTCCGGATACTGCATCGACCCGTTGACGCCCCTTGCTGCGCCACTCGGTTTGCTATACGCGGCTGCTTCCTCGACATCGTCTCTGTCATGCAAATCGTCCGCACCACCGTGCGCCAGATTGTACCTCCCTTCATGCTCCTCCTCGTCGCCATCGGCATATCGTTGCTCGTTGGCACCCGATAGATGCTCGGCCGGAATTCTCGGCGAGTACGGCTTATGACTCTGCGCATGTCCCAGCGGCGGATAGTAGAGCTTGTAACTCCAATACGCAATGACCAATCCCAGTAGCGCTCCGGCGATGACGTCGGTGGCATGGTGTCGGTAGTCCATGGTTCGGCTGACTGCGATCAGCGTGGCAGCCATGAGCGGGGTGCCGCACAGCCAGGCTGTCACGGCGTGTCCTCTGCGATCGAACAGGTGCAGTTTGCCAGCGAGGTAGAGCGAGAGGTAGGTGAAGCCAGCAAAAGAGGTAGAAGCGTGTCCGGAGGGGAAGGAGCGGAAACCATCGCGGAGGATCTTGTTGTTGACACCAACGGTGCAGATAACGTCGGTGACCAGACCGTACGGTTCGGCGTTGGCGGAGCCTGCGGCTGGTTGACATCTATCGATCAAATCGGGGCGAGGTCTGCCAACTGTCACTTTGACCAGAGTGGTAATTGTGACGGTGAGAGCGTTGGCAAGCACGAATCCGAGCAGACCGTTGTGAAGATCCCATACGGAGCGAGAAACTGCGAGGGCAAACACAGCAATGATGATGGCCGGAATTAGAATCGCCAGTACGCCCAACAGCCAGGTGGGTACTCGTTCGTGCACCGCATACGTATGTTGGATCGACGTATCTGTAAGAGAGAATTCTCTGCGGAAGCCATGGACATTGTTTATGATGGCGAGCAGACCGGCAAGCAGGATGGTGATGATCCAGTCGGGGAGGTACGAGCGTAGCAATTGCAGTTTGCGTCGACGAGTGGTGGGCGCGTGGTGCGAAGACCATCGCAGCTGTGAGTAAAGCGAGTCGCGGTTGCTCTGGTGAGCAGCCCTGCCGCCGCCGATGCCTCCAGACGACGAGGAAGTGGTCGGTCGATGCAAGTCCGTCATGGTCGGTTGTGGTGGTGAGGAAGAAACCAAGTCGAGACGTCGAGCAAACAATGTGATGCCCCTGTCAAGCTCAATCGAATTTCCCCGCTGGATTCCTTCGGCCCAGCAAGCAAGCACACAGGATTCGGCCCGACTCTACCGCCGTTGTGGCGCACAACTCGACGCCATCTTGTCGCTGTCAAACGGGTCGGTCTACATTCTGCGTTATGCGGTCTGCGTTGTGCGTTGTGCAACAGCCACTCTGCATATTTGGCTCGGAGCGAAAAGCGAGGCACGGTGAATTTGATTTTCGGAAAGGGGCCAAGCTCATGTCAGAGCTGTACTGTACTGTATTGCTTGCTCCGACGATCTTGGCGTTGAATCACACAGCCACCCACACGACCTGTTCGTACAGTACAGCACAAGTCGACGTAATGTCTTCTCACACAGGAAAGACAAGCTCACATACTCCGTCGTCGCACATGAGAGTCCATTTGCAACAACAAGCTCTCCATGGCCGCTTCCCTTGGCCTCCAGCTGCTGGATGAGTAAAACTTCCTTTCGGATGCATTGCGACGATCATTTTGTGCAAGCAAAGGCGAGGCATACTCTGTCGAAACCGCCGCTTCATGCAGTGACCCCCTGACCCAGCCTCACATCCTTCCCGTTGATCATCACTCTGCCCCCGTCCGCTAGCTGCACTTGCCTTTTCTCCCTCTCCACCATCCACATGAGCACTCGATTGCACGTGACCAGCACATGCCGCAACGCCCTCGTCCACGTTTCGTCGCTTCCGAACTGCAAGCGGATGCTCGCCTCGCCGATCTTGTCCTTGTTGATCGCATGTGGTGTCTGAAATGTGGGATCAGCACTGGCTGCAAAGTCCACCACCTGTTTGAGACAGGCCAGGAAGCCAGTTTGAGCATGATCGAAGCGTCGACTCTGCAAAAGGCGGCCGATTTGCCAATCAGACGACCCGTACAGCTCATAGACTGTTTTCTCTCCCGTTACGTCTTCTCCTTCTGTTTCCGTCGCATCGTTGCTCGGAAGCAAAGCGGAAGCAGACGAAGCAGCGGAATAGTGCTGAGACCGCGCATCTTCGTATCGATACACAACGCTGAAAGACCCCTTCGGTATCAACCTATACCCGCGAAACGCGACCCCAAGCTTTCTCGCCACCACATCCAACAGCAACGCCGTTTGACCCCATGCCGCATTGATTTCGTTCCATTCCACCGACTGGCCCGGTAGCCTCCCCAAACGCAGTCCGTTAATGGTTGCGATCCCACCCGAGTGTCCGATGCAAAAGGCGTCCGTGTAGACGTTGGTCGATTGCAAGCGTGACAGTAGCTCTCGGTCGTGTGCTACAGCCATGGCGAGCGACGCTTTCTCCTCCTCTAATTTCGACAACGTGAGCGAGTGTTGAGAATACTGCGACCAGAAGCGTTCTTCTTCTTGCTGCAGGGCAGATTCCTCTTCGGCGAGTGTGGACAATTGGTCTTCAACGGAAAGACGCGCTGCCTCGGCTTCTTTGAGCTCGGAGAGGGCGGCGGATTCGTCCGAGAGTAGTTGGGAGATCTCGTGTTGAAGTGATTCACGTTCCTGTTGTTGCTGTTGTCGTACTGCCGCTGCATCGTGCGTGGAGTCTTTGACGCCGCCAGCCGAGGATGAAGACGTTGAAGATCCTCGGCGTTGAAGCTGCGGCAGCACGTTGTATCTGCGCAGCTCAGCTTCAAAGGCAAGGTACGAATCGCGTTGTGAGCGCACTTCCGTCATTTGCGAGTCCATGATGTCCAACAACGTATCCGTACATGCTTTGCATAGCGGATGGTCGATCACCGTCGACGCATTGCTAGGTATGCGGAGGTTGAGCGCCTTCTTGCCGCTTCGAGATATCGACGGTGATGATCTCCCGCTTTTCACCGGTGGATGCGACAACAGATCAAAGAGCGCCGAAGACGCGGCCAGACGAGCACTGAGGGAATTGGGATCGCTGGAGCTACTTCCAGCAGGCTGAGAGGTCGATGCAGCTGCAGACTGTTGCGGATTCCCCTGAGAAGGCAAGGGCGTCTTTGACGTGGATGGAGATGCATGCCGTGGAGCAATAAACGAGTCTTGCACCAGATCATAAGCTGACTGGTTGAGGTCGAGATCCGAAGATACCGAAGGGTTGAGCAGCAGCGGCTGCCGACAGCGTTGACAACTCCACGACATTGGTGCGAGCGTCTGTTCGTCTGTGTCTGTCTGCCAGACGAGGACTTCTGGTGAAGAGACAGGATGGAGATGGTGGAGTGTTAGCCAAAACGTTTTTCGAGCTGTGTTCAGGATGAGCACGGGTTTGAAGTGTGCATTCAGGGTCCAAAGCAAAATGCTCAGTCCAAGACGCATGCACGCTTCTCCGTTTTCCGGCTGCACACGCACGCAGCACTCAGCAAATTGCGCCTTGGTGCTTTCTTGTCGTTGCACAGCACTACTACGGAGCTGTCGAGGTCAATACAATCACACTCTCTTTAGAAGGAACCAGATTCGACTCAGAAATGCTGGTGAGAACACTGCAACGCACGCCAAGCATAGACTCATGACACGCAACCATGATTTCCTGATACTGTACATTCATTTGTGACGCCGTGGCTCTCGTTCAACTTACTTGCGCTTACTAGCCTCGAATTGAGCCTGCAAGCTCTGCATCAGAACCGCCAATCCACTCAGCTGCGACGGACTCAGCCTGCTCAGCACCACCGAGATGTGCAAAATCTGCTGCTTCCCACCTCCGGCCTCCGCATTAGGCTCTGCAGCGCCCTCGCTAATGCCTAGTAAGACGGCTGGGACGCTCTGGGCCGGATCAATCGCGATGGGCGCTCCTTGCAGGCCCTGTGGTACTCCGTTGGGGCCAATGACGGGTCGGATGTGCGGGCTGGGCGTGGGCTGAATACCCAATGCTGATAGACGGGGGAGGGACGCCACTGGGATGAGCAGTGGGATGGGGTGGTTCGGGATGGACGGATTGACGTTGCTCGCTGCCGACGCTGGTGCTGCTGATGGCGTAGGGGCAGGCGGAGTGGCTGCTGCCGTTGCGGTAGTCGACGTCACTCCGTTGGTCTTTGCGGCCGTCTTCTTGGTTGCAGTGGCAGGACGAGCAGGAGCAGCACTGGGAGTGGGCGGAGTCGCACGCGGAGTATTGAGGCTTGTCGCGCTTGTCAACGTCGGATGCATAGTTGGCGGACGAACCATCATCGGTGAGGCTGCATTACCGGGCGGAGAGCCCATAGGCGGCCGGGCAGGTGCAGGCGTGGGCGGAAGCGTTGACGAAAACATCTCGCCAGAGTAGCCGGGTGCCGGTCCAGGCATCATCGGCGCCACCAGAGACGGTGACGGAGGTGGCCGTGTCTGCAATCCGGGAATCGCTGCACCTGGTGGCAAGGAAGGCGGCGACATGGCCGTGACACCCTGCGCATTGGGAGTGCCTGGCGTCGATGCTGTGTCGGCAAGTGGCTTGACAGGTTTTTCCTTCTTCTTGCGCGGTACAGGGATGGGTGGACCACCTGGTGTGCCGGGCAACGGATGCTTGCGTGGTCTGCCTCTGCCTCGATGGGGTGTTGGTCCCGGTGTAACACCTGGCGTGCCTGGCGTGCCCGGCGTACCTGGTGTGCTGGCAGAAGCAGCAGCGGCGGCGGCGGCAGCAGCAGCAGCAGCCTTGGCTTTGCTCTTGCTTGCAGGTTTCGACGGCGTGGCTGCAGGAGTCGACGGGGTACCTGGCATCGAAACAATGGCAGGCATGAATGGAACAGAAGTCGCGGTGCTCATTGGCATACCGTTCGTTCCTAGTGCTGGTGCTGCAGGCATGGACGCGAATGGTGGCCCTGAGCTGAACGGAACCCCTGGCATGGGTCCATACATCATAGGCTGAGCCATTTGAGGCACAGGTGCTGGGTAGCCGTTTGGCCCGGGTGAAGGCATTGACATCGACGCAGCATAAGTGAGGTCGGCACCAGGAGGGAACGGATAGGATCCAGGTGTACCGGCTTGTGTGCTGAGGCCCGAATATGGACTCGGCATGCTGTGTGGTCCCGGTCCTACAGTGCCAGCTCCAATCATACCTGTGGGTAGTGCGGATGGCACTGGTGTTGCTGCCGATGTCGAAGCAGGCGATGGCGGCGCAGGCATTTGCGGCTCTGGTGGAGGCGTAAAGATACCGAGGCGATGCCTTGCCTCACGCTCCTTTTCCAGCTTGGCGGCCTTAGCGGCAGCTCTCTCCTGCTGACGCTTGATCCTTTCGAGCTCGCGTTCCTTCTCGCGCTCGCGCTCGATCTCGTCAGTGATGCCAAAGCTGAGGCTAATTTTGGCTGATGATTGAGCTACATCGATTTGCCTGCTTTCCTCGAGCGCTTCGAGCTCTACCTTGAGCGACTTGAGCTGTTCTATCTGAGCCAAGATCTGCTCGCGATCGTCGCTATACGCGAGTCTCTCGAGGTGTTCGAGCGAGATCGAGGTGTTGGGCGCGCGCTTGTGGTTGGTGTCGAGCGCGGTGAGCGTGCGCCGGAAGCGCGAAGCCAGAGCATTTCGCCGCGCAAGGACAGACTCGGTAAAGTCGAGGGTGGGGAAGGCAGGTTGTGGCACCTCGGGCAAAGGCGTTGGAAGGCCTAATTCATTCAAATCACCCTGGTCGCCTTCATCGTCATCTCCACACTGTATGGACGCAGAATCATGCGAGACATTGGTGGCTTTGCCTGTCGACCCGGTACGGTCCTCTTGCCCTGCTTTTCCAGCTGTACTTGGTTTGATATCCAACAAAGTGCCCTCAGCTGGAACCTCTGTTGCATCTTCACTGCTGATGCTTGCCACTTTGCGAGCATCCACGTGTGCAAGGCGACGACGCTTGCGCGACCTGACTCGGCTGAGGACGGGATCCTGCTTCAAGCCCAAAGCCCTGAGCAAATCATGGTGCGGAATGTTCCAAACGTGATATGGCAAGAGCCTGCGAAGAACATCGCGAGCATCTGCAAATGCGGATAGGTCGGGACGAAGGATAGCTTTGTGGTCATTTTGCAATAGCTGGTCCACCAAAGATGCAGACTCGTTTTCCAGCTGTGGTGCTGGCCCGTCTTGTTGGTTTGAGGCAAGCAACGGATCTTTACCTTTGAGAGGGGAGTCAGCTGATGTTGGCCTTTGCCTGCCGTTCAAGGATGAGATGTCTGCATTGGACGTGAGGCTGGTCGAGTGCTGATGTGCAGTCAAGGCAGATGCCTGTTCATCGTCTGGCTCTTGCTTGACGGCTATTGAGTTCGAGGCTGGGCTAGTGAGTGTGATACCGTTGACGCTGCTGCTTGCTCCTGTCGGCGTTGTCGACTGCGCCGGTATTCGTGCTGCAGCTGAGAATGATGGTCCAGAGCCACCTCCGAAGAGGTTGGATGGATTGACGGTCAAAGCTGCATCGGATGTGCTGTCTGAAATTTGCGAATGAGGTGCCGATGTCAAGGTCGATGAAGGGACCGGTGAGGAGGCTTGCATGGCCTAGCCGGCTGGAGTGGCAGGGCCGATGACCACCGTAGACAGCGATGGAACCGGCGATGGCCTGCTCCCACCTTGCGAGCGGTGCGCGGTGCGCGATGTGACTTCTGCCGCGTGACAAAGGCGGTCAGTCTCTGGTCGCCAAGCGCTCGCTCCTAGCGATTGTTCTGGCGGCGCGGCCGATGCTATAGCTGAGCAGCTGACAGAGCGACAATAGATGATCCGAGCGTGGGTCTCGAGTGCGGCCGTGCTTGCGTTGTTGCTCGCGGTGCTTGCTTAGCTTGACGTCGTTGCTTCCGTCTGACCTTCTGTCCAAAAAGACGTTTCTTGTGGAACGGATCTTCCGATTCTTCTTCAGACGCAAATGCGGTTCAAGTCTGTTTGCTATCGTCTGAGGTCGGGAGCGTCGAGAAATGAGGGACGAGAGACGACCGATTTTTGGCGCAGCTTCTTTTCTTTTTCTTGGTCTTTTTGCCGTTGCTTGGCTTGCCTCGACCCTCGTGACTTGACTGAGGAAATATGGCTTTCCAATCACCGATCAAATTCGGCCCGATTTTCATTCTTCACGCTCTGTAGCGCTGATAAGCAACACAGACCTTTTCAGCGTGCAAACAACGTTCCAGGAAGAGTGTGTGATTGGGCACAGAAGTACAGCAAGTAACAGTGATGGCGATGTAGAAGCTAGCGGACCATAAACAAGCAGCAGAAGGAACAGCGATCAACGTCCAATGATATCGGTCAGTGGCAAGAGGCACCACACCCTCTTTTTGTACGCCTCGTGCTTGCTTCGGAGCTTGCTCGAGCTGAATTTGGCCTCTTCCTCCCGGATCGCTTGGTAGAAGATGGTCAACACGACGAGAAGAGCCGCTAGAGCGATTCCACCTGCATGCGAGACGAGAAAGACATGGCCGTGTTCCGGATGATTCGAGGAGCTGGTGACGATGAATCCGGCGACGAGCGATGCGAGGTAGGCCGAGTAGAGCGGGTTCCTCACAAACGCCCAGGGGCCTTGTGTGATGAGGAAAGTGGGCTCGTCATGCGAGAAGGCGGCGGAGAGTCCAGGCGTCGATGACATGGTGTACTGGGCCCACCAGAAGAAGACGAGGCTGTAGGTCAGGAGCAGCAGACCGATCCATACTTTGGTTGCGTCGGCAGATTTGGACAGCGCAAAGTACATGGCTGTGTCGGAACACACGTATGACACTGCTACAAGAGGAACGAGGGTGAGAGAGCGCACGGTAAGATGTGTCTTGCTAAAGAGCAGAGGTGTGATCCCGCAGTAGGTGAAGTCGGCGATGGCCTTGAGTAGGACGAACGCCTGTTTCTGGTGGTCCAGATCGCGCCATACGGCGGGCACATCGTGGATGAGCGAACGGATCTCTTCCATTTTGACGAGAAAGGGGATGGTGGTATGATGCACGAACGGAAAACGCCAATCCGAATAGATAGATTGAGCGGCTGGCACGCGATTACAGGCTTCAGCTTCTCGTCAGCTGCCTGCAGCGTTGGACTCTCCTCGATAAACTGCTACGGAGATCAGTCAAAGCCGGACAAGATGCACGTGGTCACCACCTGGCATCTGATGGAGGTGGTAACCATGCCAATCACAAGCCCTCTTGGTGGAGGTCGTCACCATCTTGGACTCTCGGCAGAAGATACGCATCATGTGTCGGGCGATGTAACACTCTGGTTTGGAGTGAGAAGAACAGGCTCGGGATGTTGGACCCTAGCTGAGAACATGCGGGCGGGCTGTGCTGACGCGCCGCACGGACAGGCAGGCTCGGGAACACTTTACTTTAATTTGCATCATGCGTCCAACACGCCGAGCCGGGACCTGCCAGTCGTGTTTGTCCGTGTTGCTTCTTCTTGCTCTCCTGCCATCTTCCTTCCCTCCACCATCACGCATCGCAAACGAGCAACCCTCAGGCGGTCACAGGCAGCCAGCCATTTACAGCATCACACATCAAGATGCTCTCAGCATCAATACGGACGCCCTTCACCACGAGCTCTGTCCTGCTGCTCCTTGCACTTGTCCACTCGGTCACGGCGTTCACCGTCACCATCTCGGACAAGGATGAGCTGCGACAGACATGCTCCGGAATGATCGCAGGCGACGACAGCCACATCGAAGCAAACTTCTACAAGGGCTCGATGGGCACCGTCGCCACC
The DNA here is from genome assembly GCA_928852645.1 of Mycosarcoma mackinlayi. Classification (NCBI taxonomy): domain Eukaryota; kingdom Fungi; phylum Basidiomycota; class Ustilaginomycetes; order Ustilaginales; genus Mycosarcoma; species Mycosarcoma mackinlayi. Next base: position 111,709 of record CAKMXS010000030.1, on the reverse strand, counting down.
ATGTTTTACGAGTTTGCCGATTTCAACAAGCTCGGCAAGTGGAGCCACGATAAAGATGCATTTGGCTATCAGCTCAAGAGCTACATCTGTACACCCAGTGCTGTGACGGAGAACCTGTGTAGCCAGAATCAGCTGGGCAACTTTATCGTGGACGAAAGTGGTGGCAAGGCGAGCACAGTTCAATTGCAGAGGTTGGATTTCGGTGCGACCGGGATCACCGAGGACAAGATACTGGTGAGCATGAGATCCAACGTGATCCTCAGATCCAACGTGTTAGCGTAAATATGCTGACAACGACCTGCACAATCTTTTGACATGGCTTCCAACAGCGCTACAACGTCACCAAGACCGGATACTATTGCTTCGGTGCGAGTGAGCTGCCTCCCCTTGACCTGAAAAATCTTTGTCTCCCATCGGAATTTCCGCTGACTTCTTCCCCTTCTTGTTCCACTTTGGTCGCCCATCCCTCCTCTTAGCTGAGGTACCTTTGGTCTCTCTTGAGACCCCTGCCTCTGGCACGGGCGATCTTTCCGTGCATGCAACTTTTACCGGTCGGGTCGAATTCTTCAACAAGTTCAAAGGCAACCTTCCAGCCGCCGAATATCCTAAGCTCAACTTTTACTTTGCCATGACCATCGCCTACATTGCCCTCGGCACCTACTGGCTCTCGCTGTGTTTCAAGCACAGAGACGAGATGCTGACCGTTCAGTACTTTATTTCCGGTACCATCGCCTTTCTGGTCGTCGAAATGGCCGCACAGTGGATGTACTACTACTACCTCAACGGTCACCTCATTGACTTTTTCAGGATCAGATCGGTCGACGGCAGTACGGGCGTCACGGCAGTGGCGAGATTCTTGTTGGTGTTGACGAGCATTTTAGATGCGGGAAGGAACTCGGTCTCTTTCTTTTTGCTCTTGATCGTCGCGATGGGATACGGAGTGATTCGGCCCTCGATTGGTCCCGTGATGACGCGCGTTCGGATGCTCACGGCGGCTCACTTTGTGTTTGGCGTGGTCTACTCGATTGGGATCGTGCTGATCCAGCTGGATCAGGGAGGCGCGTGGATCCTTGCATTTATCTTCCCTCTCGCAATGACGCTGACGGCGTTTCTCACGTGGATCATGAACTCGCTCAACCGCAGTATCGAGTATCTCACCCAACGCAAACAGACTTTCAAGCGGTCCATGTTTGTCAAACTACATCGTATCTTGCTCGCCGCTGTTGTCGTCATCGTAAGTGGACGACTCTTTTTCGACCTTGTCATCGATCGGCGCTTCAGGACACTGACACTCTTGCACGTTTGCTTTGCCCTGTACAACTCAACAGTTTGCATTCTTTATCATCTCCTCGATCGCCTTTTCCCAATCCGGCGGTGAAGGGTTCGCGCCCAACACGTGGCGGTACCGATGGTTCCTGCTCGACGGCTGGCTGGCCCTGCTCTACTTTACCGTCTTTTCGGCCATCGCATGGGTGTGGCGACCCACGGGCAACAATATGCGCCTCGCCATGTCGGACGAATTGGCAACCGATGACGATCCCAACGCCGAAGGCTATGAGGTCGACACGTTTGCTGCCCGAGGGCCCGATGGACCCGATAGCGACGACGAAGACGATGTCGAGGCAAAAGGTACTTCGCAGGGCAATGCCAGAGCACCGTCGAACAACAGTGAGGTGGTGTTTGAGATAGGCGATGAGGAGGATGAGGCGGATCAGAGCAGAGACGGTGCGGCACCGGGAAAGAACAACGGTGGAGGAGAAAGGCAGGGACTGATGAGTGCAAGTGCGAACAACTCGGAAGAGACCCTAGTGCCGGGAGATAAGAGGGCGGATAAGAATGATTGATCTTAGGTTGCTGGCAGAGGTTGCAAGCAGTTCTGTCAAAAGCGAAGCCATAACTTGCATACACTGTCCATCCGATTGCGTTCTACAAAGGCTTGATTACTGCGCTTCACGTAATTGATATGAACGGGAGACCAGTGGAGAGGAGAGAGGTGTTGAGCTCTGCTGATTTGTCTAGGACCGTCACGCTGGTCTGAGATGCTGAGGTCCCAGAGATGGTGTTGGAGCACTCGTTTAAATTTTCCGCACGAGTAAAAAAAATTGCTTGTAGCAGGGAATATTGAACGCCAACCAGGCTTGAGTTGCTTTTCTTCCAATTCTTCTCACCATCACATTGACACACACCTATCTCAGTCCACGCCTCCTCAGCGACGACACCATCACTCTTGCTAAACAGTATCTTACAAGAAGCCCTGATTTTGACACAATCTTTCAACAACAATGTTGCCATCATCATCTCGTGCCGCAGCAGCGCAGCTGCAATTCACGCTCACACTTGGACGATCCACCCTCCTCCGCTTTCAGCTTCCATCGCTCCTCTCGCCCTCGTCTTCCTCGTCTTGCTCGTCATCACCATCAATCACACCAGCACTAGCCAGCGCATCACCATGCTCGTCATCTACAACGTCCTCATCGTCCAGCCTCGGCACCTTGCTGTGGGATGGCATTCTGCGCGCGGTGCCCAAGAAGAAAGTATCGCACTCACGAAAGTCGATGCGTGCGGCGAATAAGGGTTTGAAGGATCGAACGGATCTGGTTCACTGCAGTGGATGTGGGAAGCCCAAACTGCACCACCACATTTGCGCGTATTGCTACTTTGAGTTGAATCGCGCGCGCAAGGCGACCTTGAGGGAACAAACCGGGGTGGTGGAGAAGCAGGGTTGATCGTGTACAGGCGAGACTAGATTGCGGCTTGGGAACGTGACGGGAACGAACGCATTCTTGTGGCATGGAGAAGCTTTCACAAACAAGAAGCGAGAATGACAGTTGTGTAATAGGACCGGCGCGAGGGGCATCGACTGAGGTGAATGAAATAAGAGGCACGGAGGACCTGCCAGAATCGCAAGAATGGAGGTTTGCCGCAGCAGCGCGGCTCAAGTTAACCCGTCTTACCTGGGAGAGATCCGCTTGCAACACCAGTGGCAGCTCACAACAAGTCTTGACGATGCGCGAAACCACAAGCCCGGCTTGGAGTTGGCATTTTACAAAGCAAGCAGGTTCGAAGCATGCATACAAATCGCCCTTGTCACTTGCCTATTCAGCAATCTCAGCCTTGCTTTCGATTCAAGCTTCCCATCGAATCTTTGTACAAACTCGCATCAAATGCATTCACGCATCGCAACCCTGTAGAAATCTCCAATGTGACCACGCATGACAATCACGGTCTGCTGCGGCTTTTGCATAGCTTGCACCATTGAACTGGTTCTGCAGTCTCGTATATATACATGTGTGAGCTTGACCTTTCGAAAGCAGCTTGGAGCCCTTTCACACTGTCTGACGCCCTTTTATCATCAAGCAAGGTGCTTCTCAGCCTCAGCCAGGTGCTTCTGGAACAACTTTTCCGCGCGCTGCCACACAGCACCTTTTCCCTCGTCGAGCGTGTCCAACTTGGCTGTGTCCTTACCGAGCACCTCTGGCAGCTGAAGCAAGCTGGGCAAAAGGTCATTGCTGAAGCCTTCCGAGCTTTCCCTAGGCAGCAAGGTGGGGAGGTGGTCGATCGAGATGACGGTCAAAGCAGGGTTGCCCTTGCCCGTGTCGACGTCGACGGTGGGCTTGTCAAAGGTGGTGTTGATGTCGTAGATGGGCAAGGGGTTGTTGGGGTTGGTAGTGTCGCACGAGACGTCGACGACGACGCCGAGACGACGCGAAGGGCCGGCGGCCTGGATGGTGGGCTGGTCGAGGAAGGGGGGGATCTTGGAGGTGAGGTAGATGCAGTTGACGAAAATGTCGACGTCGAGCAACTCTTGGTAAGGACCGTGCTTGGCCGAGGTTTCCTTCATGTCCCATCGGACAATGTCGTCGGAAGCGACGCCGGCCTTTTCGAAAAAGTCGATGGCGCCACGTCCACATCGGCCCAGCGCTCCGACGACAAGTGCCTTGACTTTGCCGTCCGGTCGCGACTTTTTGATGAATTCGATCTGCTGCTTAGCATAAGCAATGAGAGCCTGCTCGTTGGGGTACGCCTTTTGGGCACCCAAACGACGGCCTTCGCCTTGCACCTGTTCGGCGAGCGCCAAGAGACCGAGAGCTGCACCGGCGAAACCGGCGTGCCAGCCAAAAGCGGCTACACGACGACCGTTCTGGTCCTCCAAGAACTCGAGATCGTACAGCTTTCCTCCACCGCGCTTGAAACGACCGAGAACCTCGGCCCAACCGGCCTGCTTCTTGTAGCAGTGAGCAAACTGAATGTGGGTGTGAGGCAGATCCGGGCCGGGCTCCTCGAGCTCCTTGAGGCCAATGATGGGGATCTCGGCGGGCAACGAGTGGAACGTGTTGTGCGGAGCAAGCTTGCATCCGACGTCGGTGTACTCCTTATCGTCAAAGATTCGCTGAGGGTCGGATTCGACAGTGATGTCGAAGCCGGCATCGATGAGCTTCTTGGCCGTGGTAGGGGTGAGTGCAGCACGGTGCTCGGCCGGCTTCATCTCACATCGGAGGTAGAGTGGTTGACGGCTTGAAGACATGGTGGTTTGAACGATGTTGCGATGATGATCGGCAAAGATGATGGTGGAAGAAGCAAAAGAGCGTGGCCAGAACGAACGGATTGAGTTGAAGATATATGCAAAGCGACTCACGCAAAAGTGGTTGGAGGGGCACGTTCGGCTTTGTTCCGATGAAGTTGAATAGCTGATGCTGCTCCTTCTTCTTCTCATGACCGGCTGCAATGCGCAGAATCGAGTCAGCCAAGCAAACTGGCAAAGGCGACGGACGCACGGTTGCGATGCCTTTCTTCTTTGGTTCGGCCTTTCGCCGAATCGCCGTGGTAGTTCAATATGTGAGATCGACTCTTTATTGTATCCTACCATTAGAAAATGCGCGTCTGGGCTCGGATCCGTGATCGACCAAGCTTGAACAAAGAGAAAGGACGCAAAAGACCCTTGGAAGTGCTGCAGCATGCAGCAGTACCAACAGCAGCAATAGCAGCTTCTCGCTTCGTCTCGACAACCATCGCAATCCAGCTTGTAAGTAGCAGAACCGCGCGATTCCATCTTGAACTCGCACCAGCAGCATCGGCGCTTGCTGTGCTGTCTGACTTTTTCAGCAAAGTCAGTGGATCTGCCACGCTTTTCGCTCTCGACGCGCAATTCGATGTATACTGTATTCACAGCTATAGTTCCAGTTTGCTGACCTTCGCCACGCTGTCTGCAACATGACCTTCCTTTGTCCTTGCCTGCAATACTTGCCGGATCTTCTTTGGATCTTGTCGCATATCCCACGGCTGTATCTACCTCCCACGCCTCGACATTGGCTTCACACCGCATCGTGACCCTTCTCGATTCTAGCCTCGTAGAACCTGTAGAATTAGGTTGTCATTGCGGCCAAAATCCGAATAACAGAAGCTCTATACAAACACACAACATGGATGACGACAAGTTCGATCTGTACAGCGTGAGTCTCTGACTGCAAGCCATCTGCACAAGTACTGCAATCAGGTGCAGCACCGCAATGTCCCCCTCACTTTGTAGCTCTTCTCCCTTTGTACTGACTTCTTGCTGTCACACCTTGACACCTCTATAGGATGATCTGTACTCGGACGTGCTTGGCAAAACCGAAGACGAGCAGCCCATCAAAGTAGACGCGGACGAAGGCGAGCCTGCCTCGTCTACCTCGGCAAAGCGTCAACGAGCCGATTCAATCGATGAGAAGGCTTCCTCTGCGTCCACTTCCACCCAACAACAGCCATCTCAGCCTTCCACCTTGTCGTACCAACAACACCGAGATGAACCCGTTGCACCAGCGTCATCCCTTCCACCTCACCCATCCAACAATGCAACACCGCTTCGAAGCACAATGTCGACGCTCGCAGGCCGACCGAAAGTGACGGACCCCAACATTCAGAATGCCGTCTACATTGGCGATCTCAATTGGTGGTGCACCGACGAAGAGATTCGCCAAATTGCCTCTAGCGTCGGCGTCACACTCAGTCTTCAAGACATTACCTTTTCGGAACACAAGGTCAACGGCAAAAGCAAAGGCGTCGCCTATGTCGAGACCGAAAGCGAAGCGGATGCGCGCAAGATCAAAACGTGGTTCGAGGAGAACGACTTCCAATTCAAGAGGGCCAACGTCACGTTGACGACGAGTGCAAATGGAAACCCGTTCAGGACGCTGCCCAAGGATCCGTTGCCCAAATCGGAGCGGGCGCAGCGCGGCGGTGGAGGTATGGGCATGATGGGTAGCAGAGGTGGTGGAATGGGCAGCGGTGGTGGCAGGGGAGGCCACAACGGTCCACAGCCTCCCATGGCAGGCGCACCGATTCGAATGGGTGGCAACAATGCAGGAGGGCCACCGATGGGCATGATGAATCCGATGATGATGGGCATGATGGGCGGAGCAGGACCAGGGACGGGTGCAAACAGCGGCGGAAGGCCGTACGGTCGGGGAGGCGGACGTGGAGGCGCTGGTGGCGGTTGGGGTCATCGCGGTGGCCGTGGAGGCAATGCGGGAGCTGGTGCGGGTGGACACTTCAATCCGAACTTTTTTGGCATGCAAGGCGCAGCTGGCATGATGGGCATGCCCATGGGTGGTCCTATGGGTGGCATGGGCATGGGCATGGGCGGAGGCATGGGCTCGGGTTCGGGTCCAAATGGCGGCAATGGTGGTCAGCAGGACGATCGCGAACGAAAACGTCATCGAATGGACGAGAACTGACCCCTTACCAGCTTCCTCCTGATCTTGTTCACGATGCTGTACTTTACTTTGACAAATCATAATTCACACAATGCGTCGTGACTTTCGTGATGTGCAAGGCCCTTGAGCGTACCATGTTGTCTCGCAGGCAATCTCATTCACATGCTGGAGCGCACGCCTGGTTGCACGGACGAAGAGCGAATCAAGATTTTCATGGTTGCTACCGCAGGTCTCTTGTGAGCAAAGACTTCGGCCACGTCGTTTTACATTCTACCCTACAACTTGACATCTCTGTCTCAAGGGTCGAGACGCTTGGGGTCACGAGGGAACATGCTCGCCCTTCTGATGTTGCCCAGACCCAGGTAAAACATGACGACACGCTCCAGGCCAATACCACCACCAGCGTGAGGAGGGCACCCCAAACGGAAAGCCTCGACGTAGTGCTTCATGCTCTCGACGGGGATATCAAACTCTGCCATTCTCTTTTCCAGGAAAGCAGCGTCGTGAACACGCTGTGCGCCCGAAAGGATCTCCTGGCCACGCATGAAAAAGTCGTACGAGTTCGAGTACTTGTTGTCGGTTGGGTCGGGCATGGTGTAAAAGGGTCGGATCTCCAGAGGGAATTTGTCGAGCATGTAAAAGTCGGTCTTGTACTTTTCGCGAACCAAGCCACCGAGGAATCGCTCGGTTTCGGTCGAAAGATCTTCCAAGTCGCCGATCTCCCTGCCGGCTTCGCGAAGGAGCGCGATGGCGTCCTTGTATTGCAGACGTACGGTCTTTTCGGGCAGCAAAAACTCTTCACAGGGGTACTGACGCTTTACGGCGTCGATCTCCTTGCGGTATCGCTTGGGAAGCTCGCGGAAGATGAAAGTGAAGAGACCATCGAGTGTGTCGACGACCTCGTGGTAGTGTTCGTTGAAAGCCATCTCGAGATCGAGGCCGGTGAACTCGGTCATGTGTCGGTGGGTGTTGGAATCTTCGGCGCGGAAGACAGGACCTATCTCGTACACACGCCCAAAGTCGGCAGCAATGGCCATCTGCTTGGCCAGCTGTGGACTCTGTGCAAGGAAGGCCTGACCCTTGAAGTACGAAACCTTGAAGACAGAAGAACCGCTCTCGGTGGCAGCACCTTGGAGCTTGGGCGTGTGGATCTCGACAAAGTCGAGGCTGTCGAGGTACTCGCGGAAGAGCTTGCAGACACCGTGCGTCAGGCGGAAGATGGCCTGGTTGGTGGTGGTTCGCAGGTCGAGCACTCGGTTGTCGAGACGCGTGTCGAGCGCAATGGGTGGAAGGGGTCGGTCGGTCTGCTGCGAAGCCTGGATTTCGACTTCAGATCGGGTAGCGTCATCGACACCGAAGGGGAGCTGCTCAAAGGCGATCTCGCTGGTGGAGTGGATCTTGGAGATCTTGATTTCGGCGTCCTTGACAGTGACCGTGTTGGACTCGACCGGCTTGGGCGTCTTGACAATGGTTCCCTCGACGAGCACGATGGTCTCGGCAGCAAGACCAGCAGCCCACTTGGTCATCTGGCGCGAAACCTTTTCGGGAGCCTGGGCCAGGGTAGCTTGCACACAGTCGACACCTTGACGGAAGGTAAGAAAGACAAGCTTTGCGGATGGAGCACGGCTGGTCTGGACACGCGCAGTGAGAACCACAAGCTCGCCGTCGCGCTCTGGGCTGATTTCCGAGATCTTGGTGAATGTGCGGCCAGAGCGCTCCTGAGACATGTTGAGCGGCAGTTTGCCATAGTTTTGCGAGGCAAAGTCGACGTCAGCGGCCTCGCGAGCGGCCTTCTCAGCGGCAAGCTTGGCCGCCTTTTCGGCCTTGATGCGCTCCTTTTCAGCCTTTTGAGCTCGTTTCTTCTTTTGGTTGTCAGAGAGAGGGGTTCCATCAGGGTTGAGCTCCTCTGCGCCGTCGACAGCGGGTGCCGGGGCAGCAGCGGGAGCCTGCTGCTCGTTTTGGATGGTAGCTTGGTCGGCCATGATGTATGACGATGTTGATAGCGGGAAGGTACGATGAGGAGAAGCTGGTCCTGCTCGATATGACTCCAGCTGAGAATTTTCTGACTCGGAAAATGTCGTCCAAAACCAAAAGGTGCGCAGAGGCAGCGCACCAAACCTCACTGAGCTTCTTGCGCCTCTGCTCGAATATCGGATTTCGGAGCTGATTCCTTCGAGAATTTCAGCCGCACAGCACTCGGTGTTGGACGGACGTGCATGGGCCTCTACAGTTCGCGCAACCTCTTCGATACCATTCCCCTCGCCAGACGAGATTCATCGCTAAATCTTGATGGCAGCTTCACGCCGCGCTCAAGTTCAGTCGCTGTGTGGAGCACGGACGGGTCCACTGATCGATCGAGCCGAGTCGTATCTTGCTGCTGTGGACATCTGGTCTCGCAGAGGCAACCAGAAGGCGGTCAAGAATGCAGGAACCGGTGTGGTAGCTGTGTGTTGCTACCTTGCGGCTGAGAGCTTGGATGCTCAAGTACCAGATCGTGCCTCAGCCATTCGAGCGAGTGGACTGCCGCCTGCTCAGTTCGCTGCGGCAGAACGCGACTTCCGATCGGCGGTGCAGACCGTCTCAAGCACTTCCTCCCTCACAGCCTCGGGAGCCTCCGATACCGTCAACACCGCATTTGCAGCAAGTCTTACAGCAACGCCGGCAGAGCGGACGATCCGAACTTCTCCCGCAAAGACGCCCGTCCCTGCAAGCAAGAACAAAGATGCGCTCCTGGCCAAAGCGCAAGCTGTACAGGCTGGTAGCCTTTTCGATCAGACGATGAGAGCTGGGCCAGCTGCAATTCCTACAACGGCGAGTAGAAGCCGGGCAGCACAAACGGACGTCAGCAAATCTACTCACGCACCAGAAAGCGGCGCCCTCACTGCTGCAGCTAGTCCTTCCAGACAGTCAGGCGACGACGGAACAGCATTAGGCAACGGATCCACCGAGACGCAGCCACGTCAGCAAAAGCGAAGGAAAATGTCCAGAGTGATCTTTGGCCTTGCCATCCATTCAAGTCTCGACCGCCTTGATGACCAGCAAGAAGCCAATGACAAGCGTCGACGTGGCACCAGGATCAATGATATTCAGTCCACTCTCGAGAAGCTGCGCTCGTCGAACCCCACTTGGCGATACCTGGATACTCCCAGAGACTTTCTGGTCGCCGTTTCGCCATTGCCATCGCCATCGCACGATCAAGCTGACGAACAATGAAGGCGCATCAATCTCAGCGACCTGTAGCTTTGTTGTCAATACGGCAGCAGCACTGCAATGTAGAGCATACACACAGCCTGGACACAGGAAGCCGAGATAGAAGAGCAGATGCGCACAGAATCGGCACGTTCCGCTACGGAGAACCAGATAGATCGGCGATGAGCTGTGAATCCAAATCGCACTGCCTTGCGCAACTCGATTCACGGGTTGGGCTGCCAAGGCATGTCTCTTGGCTTAGCTCGATGAGATGCTCGGCAAGCGTTCATGTCGGATGAGGTGCTTTCGCTCAGGCGCTCTTGGCAAATAATGCAAGGCATCTCTGTCCAGTGTCCGAGAGCGCGTGCGTGACGTTGATTGTCGGCTCTTTGGTCACTCGCAGAACAGATGTGTCACGAACAATGTTGTCTTTCAGTGCGTAACGCAGGCCAATTGTCTACTCCCTGCGATCGCGACGACTCGACCAGACCTCCATGCTTGAGCAAACCTTCGTTGTCGGTCGATTGCTGCGCCCCAACCCATGCTGGAACAAGCATTCAATCGGCTGGCGGTCGCAACAAGGCGAGCGCTTGTTGGCATCCGAGGATGCACACGTCCTTCGGCAGCGTGTCTGTCTGTGCTGGACTGTATGGAGAAGCCAGGCGTTACACCACGAAGCCTGCCGGCGGGCTGGCAAGCCCCGAAAGGATCTCGACGTTCAACCCTGGAGATGGTGAATTTTTTTCGAGCTCACCAACCTGTAGCTCCGAGGGCCACATGGAACGATTCGAGGCATTACTCCAGTATTCACATTCGTGTACTACAGTATTTCAATTTATAATCCCTTTTTCCAATTCGATCTGGATTGTCGTGCCGAAGCAATTGGGTTTTCAGGCATATTCTTGATTCGAGTGTCTAACGAGGTTGCCGTTTCGGCACGTTGCCAAACAGCGGCGCAGAGAGTTCCGACAATCGTACCTCTCCGTGCCTCTGTCAGGCAGCTGAAGCTCTCGGCATGCAACCATTGTCCGGGAGACAGCCAATCGGCACGGGAAAGCTGTACGAGGAAATAGGGTTACGGACCGGCAAGAAAGACGGATGGCAGAGCAGCGTGGACTCGGTCCATCACCACACACGGCGATTCAGATACAGATACTGTATGTGAAACGGAGGGGGTTGGCTTTGAAAAGCAAAATAATCGGCTCATGAGCTGGTGAACGCGGGACGAAGGGCAGTGGCTGACGAGGCTGGTGAATTTGACTGTCTGCCTTGCTCACAAAGAAACAATTTGTGAGAAGAGGCGCCTGGCTGTAGGTACAAGTGCATGCATGGTACAGTCTGTGTAGTGGTGCAGTTGCGGATACAGTATGTTTTCGCGCGTGGCTCTCGAACCTTGGTCCTTGTCCCAAATTCACCCATCGGCCTCTCGTCCGAAATAGAGGCAGTCGCTCCGACCTCGTCGATGTGGCTTTGTCCATCCACATGCCTGTCGACGTCGAACGCGGAGTTGCGCAAGCTTGGCAAGTGTGGCAGTGGGGAAGGCATGATCTCAAAAGTCTTGGCATCGACGGAAATGCCAAGACCTGCGGTCCAGCTGAGCCGTGCCTGCCTGCTCGCTGCGCACTTCGCACTGACCTTGGCTCAGGTGTGCTGAAATTCAGTTGGTCTTGGCATCAATTTAGCGTTGCAGCCAATTTTATAGGAAAAAATCAAATTAAACGAAAAAAAGGCTCGAGGAGACGAAATTCGAGTGTCTCTCACTGGAATTGCCTCGAACGTGAGACGTGACGCAGTGAGACTGGCCTTTCGCCGAAAGTTTTGTTCCGCTCTCACTGCGAGAACACGTTCTACGCTTGCCAAATGTGTTGCCCATCGTAAGAGAAAAGGACAGCCACTGGAGCAGACGTTTCATTGTCTTGGCACTAGGACCACCACGCCGCACGCTTTTTCCAATCTCTCACCCTCCCTCTTTCTTTTATATTATTATTAGATTTGAATTGTTTTACCTCATGCGTCAATTACGTCTGCGCTTCAGCTCTTGCGCAAAGCGCAACTTACGCTCGGTCTCGCAACCTCGACCTCAGTCTTGGCATTTCTAGGGCACTTTTCCACGCTGCTGCATTTTCTGGCGTCGTATACCTCGTTGAGCTTGCCAAGAAACCGGAAGACTGGGCAGACTCTGGCTGCTCCTCCGCCTGCCCTCTTTATCAATCGCTGCACTGCCCTCGTTCCCACCCTTGCTTTCTGTCTCGAACCTACCCTGCCATCCTTGCCTCTCTGGCTGATGGCTCACTTTCGGCGGTCTGTCTTTCTCTCCCTCTGTGCCTCTGCTTGCTTACTTCGACGCTTGCTTGCCTGTCTGCCTGTCTGCCTGTCTGCCAAGAACCTTGATCACCCGTGCTGCTGCGCTTGCTCCTGTATCCCGTCGAAACCCTCCTTCTGCTCCTCCTTACTTTGCTGCTCCCTTTGTCAACCTTGCTCCCCTCTCTCTCTTTCCCCCATCACGCAACCTCATCTTCTCCTACACACACAAGTGCATCACAGCGCCAAGCCTCGTCTTGCATCACCTCTGCACCCTGCATCGTCTGTCCTGGATTGCTTCTGCCAAGACTCTCTAGAACGTGGATCGCCTGCCAAGCCTTGGCATTCCTCTCCGACTATAGATTCTTGGCATCCTCAGAGCCTTCTCCGACCACCTTCATATATACTCGACATCTCTTGCGACCGGCAATCCTTGCGACTCCTTTTGCCCCACCTCTAGCCTCTCGTTATCGTCAGCTCGCTGCTCTACGTTGACCCTTTCGTTGGCTTCCATCCTCCAACCCGACTTGTCCACTTACAAGACCAAGTCCATCATCGCCGACTCGACACCTTCCACCAAAGTTCCTACGATCACCATCATGAGCAATCATCTGTCGCCGGCTGCAGCCAGCGAGCACTCGAGCTACGCCACATCTAGCAGCCATCTCGGCGCAAGCCCTGCACCTTCGCACCTTTCCACAGCCACGTCCTTCTCCTCGTCATCACCACCGCCTTCAGCAAAGATGAACTCGTCATCAGCCTCTGATAGCGCCGACTTTAGCCCACCCGCCAAGCCCATCACCTGCCGATGGGATGACTGCGGTAAGGTCTTTTACGACCCCGAGGACGTTTACAAGCATCTCTGCGACGACCACGTCGGTCGCAAGTCCACTAACAACCTCTGCCTCACCTGCAAGTGGGAAGGGTGCGATGTCAGCTGTGCCAAGCGCGATCACATCACCTCGCACATCCGCGTCCACACACCTCTCAAGCCTCACAACTGCGATGTCTGCGGCAAGACCTTCAAACGTCCACAAGACCTCAAGAAGCACGAGCGTATCCACACCGAACAGCATCAGCAGCAGCGTCAACACAAGGCTGCACAGACTGCCGCCGCTCGCGCTTACTCCATGTCCGAGCACGCCGCCTCCTACACTGGCGCCTATCCTTACCCGCCCCAGATGCACGCTGCCAATGCTTACCTCGGCTACCCACAACTCCCTGCTCAGCAGGGCCTCTACCCATCCGCTCCTGCCTACCCATCTGCATACCCGTCGTTGCCTTCCAGCTCCGACTACCATTACGCTCACTCCAGCTCGAGCGCCTCGCTCTCGCCCATGTCGTCGCGCATCGATACACCGCAGGGAAGCAGCCCAGCTCCCAACCACCACCACCACCACCATCACCAACATCACCACCATGCGCAGGACGGCGCTTCGTACATGCATCTCGCTTCGGGCTTTGACCCCCGCAGCAAGGTCACCACTGACCCTACCTCGTACACCTACCTTGCACACGGCGCCACCACCAGCCACAACCTTGCCGGTAGCAAACGCGGTCACGAGCAGGTCGAGGACTTCTTCGGCGACTTGAGGCGCAAGAAAATGGCTCCCGCCTACGATTCGAACATGGCCGACAGACTTACCCAGACCTTCGGTATGGGTGGCATCGACGACGTCTCGCTCAACGCCATCCTCTCCACCTTCGACCCTTCCGCTGCTTACGCCCAGGCTCCCGCCAATGACGGTGCCGCTGCCCCGCGCCCTCCAATCAAACAAGAGTCTGCCGACTTGGCCCAACTGAACGCCTTCCTGCTCCAGCTTGGCGCCAGTGCCGCCTCGCTCGGCTCGCACTCGAACAACAGCTTCTCGTCGGCATCATCGTCGGCCTCGTCGTCCTTCTCCTCGCAAGGCAACGACGCCGAGTTTGACCTCTCGGCTCTCTCGCAATATGGCCTCACCAACATTCCTGGCTTTGACGAGTCGCTTCTCGCAGCCAATGCCCCCGCCGCTCAGCGCTCTATCGCACAGCTCCCCAGTCGCGTCCACTCGCATTACCCCGAGACCAACTCGTTTGCCACCACGTCTCACCCGATGCACCAGCCTGCCTTTGACAGTGTCCGTATCTCGCGTGGTGCGGCTGTTGTTCCTCAGCTCGCTCCTATGGATGCTGGTGGGCACAGCTACCGCCGTGTCGAAGCCCTCACCCGTGCGGCGCCCGAAGAGACTCAGTTGCTGCGACGCGATGCGCACCGTGAGCCTGTCAAGATGGAGCAGACAGACAACGACGACGATGCCATGGAGGAGGACGAGCTCGACGACGATGCTTCGCACGCCAGCAGCCGCGTCCGCTCTGCTAGCCCCGATAGCTACTCCGACAACGGTCGTCGCGGCAGTTCGTCACCATCGCACGGCCTCTATCCGCGCGTCTCGCCCACCGAAGCCGGCCGTCGTCTTCCTCCTCTCCGATCCAACTCCACGGCCAGCACCTCGGCTTCCATCAGCTCGCTTCTCGACTCGGACAGACGCGGCTCGTTGCGACGTGACAGCACGCCACTGGAAACTTCTTCCTCGTCGTCGTCTTTGTCGTCGCCATCCGCCTCGAGCGCTTCGCTCTACCCGAGCCTCGTCGACCGTGTCTCACAGATTCAAGGTCTCGGTCGATCGTCCGATGAGGCCTCGGCTGAAGCTCAGCGTCGCAAGCACGTGCAGCTCATCCGCGATCTGCTCATCGCCATCAACTTCCCTGAACGCACCCGCGCCAAGCTGCAAGCCGAACACGAACGGGTCCGCCTGCCTCCCATCCTGACCTCGTCGCTCTCGCGTCGTGCTACCGCTACCGAGGACGGAGAGATTACTCCATCTGCCGCCGACAAGTCAGACAACGCCAACGAGACGCGACATGCTCGTCACAGCAGCAGCAGCGATGCTTCTCACAGCGACCGCAACTCGACGCCCACTCCCCCAGGCAGACCCACGCTGCCCACGCTGTCGCAACTGCTCAACGATTTGCCTCACCGTCACGTGTCGTCGTCGCGATCCATGGCTGAGCGCGAGATGGAGTGCGATGTGTAAATCCTTTTTGCTTGCTCCCTTTTTTTGTACTTGTATTTTTCTTATGTTAGTCATTCGTAATCCTGCATTTCGCACATACGCCTTTTTGATTCTGAGACTGTGCTTGAGCGAGAGTTGGAATTGAGTCGTATTCATGATTGAGGCGGAGGCAGATGCGTTGGTGGAAGTGGACAATTTACAAACGGTGGTAAGTTAACTTATGGTAGGGACGAAGTTGTGGGAGAGCCTGACCTTTGTTTGCAGCGCCTTAACGGGCATTTGACTGAGCAGCGGCGACGAGCTGCTCGAGTTTGGCCAATGTACTGTGCGACACCTGGTGTGTGTCGGACGACGGAGCAGACAGCGCGTGAACGACTTGCAGGGCCTGTTTGTTGAGCGTGCGCTGTTTGATTTGGTCATGTTTGCGCTCGAGCGACGCCGAGATCTCGGCCGCGGATTCGAGGATCGCTTTGTCGAGCCCAGCCAATCTGGCGCAATGGATACCGAAGCTCTTGCTCGCAATACCTCTGCGTAGCTTGTAGAGAAACTCGATATCTCCTCCTTGGCCTTTTCCTTCTGCCCCATCGTGATCGAGATTGAATGCGTTTTGCAATGTCGCCGAGGTGGTCTCGATAAACGCCATGTGAAAGTTACGGATGCGCGTGGGATATTTGGCTTCAAGTTGACCGAGTTGGAAGTAGTGGCTGATGAAGAGGGTATTTGGCATAGCGGGGAGCGTGAGAAGGTGCTCGAGAACGCCCGAGGCGATGCAGAGGCCGTCGTACGTCGAGGTTCCACGTCCAAGCTCATCGAGAATGACGAGCGAGCGCGACGTGACTGAACGCAGAATATCGGCCGTCTCAGATACTTCAACCATGAACGTGGAGCGACCCGAGAACATGGAATCGCGCGCACCCATGCGCACGTAGACGCCGTCGTGGATGCCCAGTCGTGCCGAGCTAGCGGGGAGGAACGATCCGATTTGCGCCATGATGATCAGCAGCCCGAGCGTTCGTACTGTCGACGACTTGCCGCCCATGTTGCATCCTGTGAGCAGCATTGATGGGGGGCTATCCGCTGTCGAGAGGGATAGATCGTTGGGGATGTACGGTAGAGGAGAAACCACTTCGAGGATCGGATGCCGCATCCCTCTCACTTCGATCGGCACCGATCCCTCGCCTCCATTAACAAACACGGGTCTCGTATACCCGCTCCCACTCGCCACCTGT
The DNA here is from genome assembly GCA_928852645.1 of Mycosarcoma mackinlayi. NCBI lineage: Eukaryota > Fungi > Basidiomycota > Ustilaginomycetes > Ustilaginales > Mycosarcoma > Mycosarcoma mackinlayi. The sequence continues at coordinate 95,245 of CAKMXS010000030.1, read as the reverse complement.
GCCAGCGAAAGTATCACATCCAACACACCCAGACTCGTCACCACGTTGCGCAACACCACATACTCACTCCTGCACATGCCGCTCACAAAGCTCGCAAACGCCTCGTCGGCCGCCGCATCGAGCGTCTCTTTGTGCTGATCACGGATCTTTGTTAGACGCAGCACCTCGGGCGTGTGGAATCGAACCACGGTCTTGGTCGCGCTGACTCGGAGCCATTCCATGGGCACTTTTTTAGCATCGGCGACGCGCACTTCGACGAGATAGTCGATGCCGGCGACGCTGCCATAGTCAAGACTCGGTCGGTGGAGCAGTTTGCGGATCTCGCGCAGGTGTTCGCGCAGCTCCGTATCGATGATCGCGATGTTGTCTTTGCACGCCTGAATGGCCGGATAGAGGTCAGGGTCCGGGAAGAGGTCGGCTTTGTTGTTGGCGCGTGCCTCCTTGATCGAGATCTGATTGAGGTACGTTTGCACCGGCGATCTGCCAGACGTGAGCGAGTGGAGATGCGTGTCGATAAGCGACGATTGCGTGTTCCAAGTGGATGCTTCGTCCGATTTAAATTCCTGAGTGACGCGATTGAGCGACAGCAAGACAGTGGCAAGTTCGGTGGGAGTTGCACGGCCATACGTCATGCGAGCTAGACCTCTTTCGAGATCAGGCAACCCTTGGAGCAGGTTGGGTAGTGTTCGCAAGACGTAGCTTTTGCCATCTCGAAGCGCTTGCACTGCATCCAGCCTTTCCTCCAGCCTGTCGACGTCCGTCAAGGGCCGCGAGACCCATTTTCGAAGCAATCTCCGACCCATGGCAGTCTTGCATTTGTCGAGCAGCCAGATGAGACTGCCGCGTTCGGTCTGCTCGTCGGCGGTGCGGAAAATTTCGAGATTGGCGAGCGTGTTGCTGTTGAGCAGCATCGTGGTACGAGAAGAAAAGGAACGAAAGTTGGTCGACAGCGTACAGATGGATTCCAGCTGGAATGCTTGCAAGTGCCGGATGATCTGCGCCAAAGCGATCAGCGACAAATGCGGAAGAGAGAGGATGAGCGACATGAACGGCGTCGACTTGTTCTCCTCATCCCCAGCGGGCGCCGATGTGGCTTCTTCCGCAATGCCATTCGAGCTACTTGATCCTTCCGAACTTTCAGTTCCTCGATCACGGTAAAAACGCGTAACAGCCTGAAATGCTTGATTGTAGTCCGGTTTGGCAGCGAGCCTCTCGATCCTGACGCCACCTTCTGCACCACTGCCCAGCAGATACGAGATCACCTTTTCGGTAGGTCTGGTGAGCTTGGGCGGGACTAGCACTTCGGCGGGCGCAAGATGGGCGATCCTCGTTTCGAGCTCGCTTCTCGCATGGCCATCCGAGAATTGATCGTATGTCAAATGGCCCGTATTCACCTCGACGCTGACAATGCCGATGCTGACCCTATCCTCGGGACCATTGCCACCTTCCGATTGTTCAACGATCGCCATAAGACTCTTTGGTTGGTTGGTATACGCCTCGCTCATATTGGCTGCTAGATCGTCTGGGCTAGAGAGGTCGTCAATCCACGTACTGGCGGTATACAGCGCTGTGAGCTTGCGGACGAATGGAGTGTATGCATTTTTGGAGGCGGCCTTGAGCGCACGGGTTTCGATCTGCCGCACCACGCCAACCTTGTGACCGGCCTGGATCAGACGCTTGACATGAATGTGGAGGCGATGGACGGGGATCATGGCGGTGAGTAGGTTGCGTTCGGGAAAGCACATGATGTTGAGTTCCTTGGATGCGATACGTGCATCTTCGCCGTAGAATTTGAGCTTATAACCGACTTCGATGATGAGCAGGACACCAGGATGTGCCGCTTTTAGTTCCAGGATCTGTTTTTCGAGCGGGGTATAGGTGGGTCCATCGTCGATTGTGCTTGCCTTCGCTTTACGTTTTTCCGTGCCGACAGCGCTGTCGCGGCGAGAAGAGGAGGCCGAAGCAGAGGTGGAGGCGGCATACCTGCCGAAGCGGTTAGATGTACTAGGCTCGGGTTGTGCACTAGACTCGCCGAGGTCATCATCATCTCCATCGTCGTCGTCGACGACAATGATGGCGTCTTCGTCTGGCTCAGCATTCCGTGGCGGCTCGCTAGGTGAAAAGGGGTCCCTGCTCGACATGTTGTCGATCTGCATCTGATTCCTGGCATGTCGATCCACGGCAAACTTTGAGCCCAAAAGCTTCTTGCGAAACGCTTCGTGCCGAGCCTGCTCCTGTTGCGAGCGTGCAGGCGCTTGTTGCGAGCCAACATCCTCCAAAGCCTGGCTTTCTGATATTTTCACCGGTGTGAACTTCCATTTGCCCATACGATCGAGAGTCTCGCGACGAGGCTTGTCATCCGCGCTGTTCGGCTTGAACCGCTTATGTGGAGGTTGAGCTGAGGCAGAAGCACCATCAGTATCGAAGGAAGACGAAGTTCGGGCATGACCGTTGCTGGACTGGACGAGATCCGGTTGTGAGATTTTGGTGATGGCAGACTGGCTCGACTTGGGCTTGAAGAAGGCGCTGATGCTGGCCTGTCCCGGCTTTTGCGAGGGTGGCGGCGCCATTCTCGGGATGATGTGACGAGCGTGACGTGGCCTTGCGAGGCTACGAGTGGTGGTCGAACATGGTCTACGAGCGGCGGTCGTTGCGACCGTGAAAGAGAGATGTGCAGAGTCGTGTGGGAAGAGGTGGGAAGGGAGGAAGGTTGGGTGGGTCTACTGGAAGATGCTGCACTCGGCACTCTGCTCTCAGCATATACCATGCTCGCAAAAAGGGTCCGAGGGTGATTCGACTTCTGACACATGCTCCAATGAGACTGCTCAACACCCTTCTACAACTGTTGGCGAGTCTCAATCAATTTTTCGTGAGAAACTGAGCCGGAACAGGGTCCGATGATGCTCATTTCTTCGCCGTGTAGAAAAGTGTTACTTTACGCGGTTCATCCGAACGCACCGATCAGCCTCTCTATTCTATTCTTCAACGACGAGTATCGCCTCTTACCACAATCACTTGCTCGCCCACCCTATTGAGCCAGCACTCATCACAATGGCATCCACTGCTGAAGCATCCACCTCGACCACTATGGACCCATCACGGCACCTGCTCATCCCGCTGCACATAGCCTTCGTCGAAGCGCTCGACAAGAAACGCGACTCCCTCGCCTACCACTTTACCACACATTTGCGCATGAACGGCGTCTACTGGGGCCTCACTGCATTGGAGATCCTGGGCAAACCGGAAGTGTTGGATCGACAAGCGTTGATCGACTTTGTGTTTAGCTGTTGGGACGATGAGGCGGGTGGGTTTGGTTCGTTTCCGGGGCACGATGCACACGTGCACAGTACCCTATCGGCGATTCAGATTCTAGCGATGAAGGAGGCTCTGGACGAATTGGATAGTAGGGGTTTGCGGAGTAAAGTTGTCAATTGTGAGTACAGGGCGAAGTCTCAATCGAGTGCAGGCTGTGATTGCTGACGAATGTTGCCCTCGTCATGTTGTGGTATCTGACAGTCATTCTGGGGCTGCAGCTGCCCAACGGCGCAATACAGGGCGATCAATGGGGCGAAACCGATACGCGCTTCCTTTACTGTGCCGTTTCGGCTCTGGCCCATCTCAACGAGCTTCACCGGCTCAATCGACAACTCACTATTGATCACATTCTATCGTGCCACAATTCAGACGGTGGATTTGGAACCGGTCCCGGCGCTGAAAGCCATGCTGCCCAAGGTTGGTTCTTCTCTCTCTTGCTCTCTCTTCCTTCCCTGACCTGACGCTGACAATAACATTTCCACTTGAACAATGGATAGCATGGGTATGCATCGGCGCACTCTCGATCCTGGAATCGCTCGATTCCATCGACCGCGATCGCGTCGGCGGCTGGCTCTCCGAGCGTCAACTGCCCAACGGAGGCCTCAACGGTCGACCACAAAAGCTCGAAGACGTTTGTTACAGCTGGTGGGTGCTCTCTTCGCTCAGCGTGCTCGGTCGATTGCACTGGATCAACGCCAAAAAGCTATCCCGCTTCATCCTTGCTGCCCAGGTGAGTGCTGTTCCCTTGCTTTCTCGATACACCAAAAGCAACGTGTGCTGATAAGCGAGTGTTTGTCCCCCGACTTTGGTCACGGTGGTGTGCAGGATCCGGAAGATGGAGGCATAGCAGATCGTCCCGAAAACGTGACGGATGTGTTTCATACTGTGTTTGGCTGTGCTGGTAAGTTTTGCATTGCCCGCTTTTTAGGAAAAGGCAGCGATGACCTGACATGGATTGCTTCTTTCGGGTTTGATGATCCTATGATGCGGGAGGGTAGGGTTATCATTGCTCGGCTTTCAAGGATTGCAACAGGTAGATCCAACGTATTGCATGCCGTTGCGCACCACTCGAGCTTTGGGGATTGATCGACCGTATCAACGACCGCCGGCGATCGAGTGGGATTGACACCTCATTTGCGTTCATCTGTCTTCGATGCGTCGACTCAGGTAAAGGACGCATGGTTGTATGTCAGGCGCGAATGTGTTCGGCTGTACAGTCAAATGGCAACACTCCAGCTGAAACGTTTTGACGTGGTGGCATTGCTTGATTGAAAGCTGGCTCTCAGGGCCGGTAGGCAGGCTCGAAAAGCGTGTCTTGAGGATCGACCGCAAACCGTCTACCATCCTTTCTCGTCGTTCTCCGCTCCTTGTCTCTCGGCAACGATTTGCGCATATCGTATCCATCTTCGTCTACACCACCCTTGCCACCGCCGTAGTAGTAGGCTGTGACTTTGCGGTAGACGTCGTAGCCCATACCTTCATACATTGCTACTGCGTTTTTGTTACTTGGTCTTACGAAGAGGTCGACAAAGTAGCTCTGATAGACACGATCTGAAACGTCTTCGAGCAATTTCATGAGACCTTTTGCAAGGCCGAGACGGCGGTATTCGGGAGCGATGGTGATGGCGGTAACGTGTCCGTGAAGTGTGGGAATGTCTCGATGAGATAAACGCGAAGAGGTGACTACATCGCGCCCTTCCGCTTTCCCTATCACGTAACCCATCGTTCGACATGACCAAGGCGCCGTCTGGATAAAAGATAAATCCGGCCACTGCGCAAGATACGATAGGTAGAACGAAAGTGTATATGTCTCGGTCCAATGGTCCAGGTTGACATTGTTGAATCGGAACAGGTCCGTCGCTCGAAACGGTCGCAGCAGCGACATGGTCGCCAGCCAGAGTAAGAATTCGGGTTCGGGTTTGGGCTCGGTCGATGCGCGACGGTGTGAAGTTGTATAATCGCGAGAGGTCTGTTGGCGATACCGGAAGAGAAAGGCAACAGTCAGGATGGAGGGTGCTTGCGTAGGGTGCATGCCACCGAAACTCAAAGGTCGCTCGGAATCTTCTCATCAGTGGAGCAGTCGATGCGCGCTCAAAGTCTAACATATTTTATTTTTTGGCTCATCGTCATGCCGTTTGAACCTTGAGCAAAGAATCCATGCTCATGGTTGCTATCAAGAAAAGCTCAGAAAGCCAAGTGAAGACATCAAATATGCATGTGCATTTGCATTCATCAAGTGTGATAATTGACTCGGAACGTTGTGCGCTGCCACAGTGGTGCAGGTAGAAATCCTCGGCGCCTTCTGTTAGTCTCTGTCATGCAACAACCTCGCTATCAAGCCATCTCGCCATCCAAAGTAGTGACACTGGCCAAGCTAGGCAGCATTGTTGTCTTGCCCTGCGGACTGCCCATGCCCATCACGGGGAACGACTGGCTTAGCGGGCTCGACAAGGCGGTTTTGTAGCTCGGATGCAGTGAAGGGCTGGGTGGCAACTGGCCGAACCGCGACCTGGGTGATGTCGAAGGCAACCTCCTGACCGTTGCTGCGTTGGACGTTGGCGAGCGCGACGACCGGTCGATGTCCAGATTCAATCCGGACGGTCTGCGCTTGGTGCTGTTCAGTTTAGGCGACGACGCGTCGCTTCCGCTCACGCCACCGGTCGAGGTCACGTACACACTCGAGGTAGAACCGTGTCCTCGAAAAGGATCGCCGATCGAAGAGTGGCTAGAAAGGGGAGAGGTACTGGGCGAGGCGGAGCTCTTAGGCGAGTGCATGCCATTCATCGCTGAAGACGATGAAACAGATGCAACACCAGGTGGAATGTTGGCGTGATGCGCCGTCGACTGCGAGAGCGCCTCGCGTACAGCAGCGCGCGTGTCTTCCTTCATGGTGCGGATCTCGTCGTCGTCCAGCGTATTGTCGTGAGTGCCGGCGAGCTGTCGCTTGAGCGGGAAGCCATCAGAATGGATCGGCGAGGAGGCGAATCTGTAGGATAGGACCGGAATGGTATCCTCCCTCACTCCTGATGGCCCTGCTCTCGGTCCAGAAGGCGGACGCGCTCCACCGGCTTCGATCTGGCTCTGCCGTTCGCCGTGACACAAGTTTTGGAGCTGCACTTCCTCTGCGCCACCGTCCGGCACAGAAGGGCCAACTTTTGCCGTGGATTGTCTCTGCTGAACTCCCTCCTCCTGCTGATGCTGTTCTGCGTACGAACTAGACGCACCAGTACGCCCATTCGCAATGAAAAATGCCTCATCCGACGGAGAACTGGAAAGGTACGACTTAACCACTTGGTCGGCTACCGATAGTCCCTCAGCGTCAATACTCGCTCCAGCGCTGCTCAACTGAGTGTCCAGCGTAGTAGGCTCCGAGCTGAGGTGGGCCTCGTACGTGAAGTTTGGAGTACGTACCTCATGCCCAAGGTTGCGACGCGGACTGTTCGAGTTGGGCGAGTATGTTGATGCTTGATGCGACGAAAGATTGCCAGAGACATACGAGGCCTGGCTCCAACGCTCGTTTGCAAGGGATTCTCGCTTGCCCATCTGCGCATCCAGGTGCGTCACCTCTGTAATGCTTTCTCGCAACGCGCTGGGATCTCGTACGCAGCCATCGCGCTGCTCGGATGTTGCCGAACGCAGCTCTTCCTCCGGGCTGATCGATCGCTCAATGATCGTGCCGTCGACACTGGAGCTCTGCTGTTGATCCATGACGGTGTTCGACAGATCGTACAGAACGGAGGCGTCCGAGTCGACGCCAGACACTACTTTGCCGCGCAAAAAGTGCTGGATGCGAGCAATATTGTCCTCGTCATTATCACCCATGAAGCTCGACGACTCGCGCGAGTAATCTGCCCCGTCCGTCTTGGACTCCCCCTCGAGATGTTCTGAGGATCCGGATGCTTCAACAGGTGCCATCACGGGAGACGAAGCATCCTTGACTGGGACGCCCGAAACATCTCGGTCCGTCAAATCCAGGTCTCGCGTTTCGACCTTGGGTGTGGCAACCGCCGCCGTCTCAGGCTGCTCCTCCTCGGCAGCGAGTAGAGGGGCAGACGAGTTCGACGCCGGATTATAGTCGACCGACTGTGCGCTCACCATGGGCAACCGCGCAGCGGCCGTCACATCCTCGACGACACCGTCACTGACCGTGTGACCAGAGCGCATGGACTGTGCATCGTCGCCTACCTCGGTCTTTGCCTGACGAGGCATAGCTTCCACCTGGGCAAACTCGAACAAGCGCGAAGCACTCAGAGGTGCCGACAATTCAGGCAAGCGGGAATGCGACGACGACACAGCTGATGTGCTGGCAGGTCGCGGCGAGACCTGGCCACGGTCAAAGGGGCTACCACCTGCGGCAAACGTGCTTCGAGCATGGCTTCGACCCTTGGCGGTGGCTGGCTTGGCTCGCGCAAACCACTTGGGGCTTGGCGTCACGGACGCTGAGATGCTGCGTGCGTAGGCAAGGCTATCTCTGCTGGACATCTTGCGGTGTTTCGGGTCCGGGCTCTGTCCAAGGCCCGGATTGGGTGAGCAAGCGGGACTGAGAAGCTCGACGGCTCTCTGCATCTCTACGAGGGCGTCGCTGAGATCGCCCGAGCTGCGACGGCTCGCACTGCTGGGTCTGCGATCCAGAGGTGGTGCCAGCGAGGCTGGCGATGTCGGTGGGTGCTGCTGAATGACCGGAGTAGATACTGAGCGGTGGCTGGGCGCTGCATGGGACGTGTCAAATGCGTCGGCTACGGCCGTAGGGCTGAGGAGCTGCGGCGCAGCCGTGGCGGTCAGGTTGCCGAGCTGTGGCTTGACACCGTCAAACGCGGCGGCATCGAGGTGGATCGGACTCAGAAGAGAGAGAGCAGGCGCCGGAGCAGTGCTTAGGGTGCTCTGCTCGACGCCGAGCTGGGACGCCACTTGGTGCTGTGGCTCATCGATCTGCGCAACGGCGTGCGCAGTAGCATCTCCTGCGTCCTCATCTACGCTTACAGGCGCGATCAGGCCGCTGATGTGCGGAACGCTGTACGGATCTGAACGAAGCTTAGTGGCCCAGAGACCGACGACCTCGTCGATATCCGATTCGATAGGCAGCTGAACGTCGTCGCCGCCCTCTGCCTCGTACCCGAAATCGTCATCAAAGGCACTGGAAGAATCAGGTCGACCCGTGGGCGTCTTACCAATCCAGCTTTGAATTCTAGCCATGTTGATGCGCTGAGGACTGTCATAGGCATCTCGAGTAACGTTGTCGTCATACGTAAAGTAAGGGTATTGGTGAGATTCCTGAGGCAGCTGCATGAGTGCTTCCGAGCGCCACGGCTGCATGGCCGGCCGAGTCTGCGGGTACGCTGCGTGATCGTATTCAGAGCCAGAATTATGCACGAGATTGAGTCCGTCCGATTGCCCTTCGGCGTACAAGTGCTCGGCGTGATGATTTTCGTCGGGCCGATTCACTCGCAGTGGTTGCGTGTTGCTCTGCTCACGCGGCTCGGGGAACATATGGTCGATATCGTGGTGGTGCAAGTCGCGCCACAAAAGCTCGTCGCCAGCATCCAGGATCAAGCTATGACGAAGCGAAAATCGTTGCTGCGGAGATACGTCTTCATCCCGGACAGAGGGGGTGGCGTGATCCGCCGATGGATGATTCCGAGGGGGAGAATCTGGAAGGGCCGAGTATCCTGCCTGTGGGGCGGCAACGGGAAGTTCGAGGCTGTATTCGCCATCTCGATCGGTCTCTGCATCATTGTCTTCGAGAATCTCTGTGTATCCGGTGCGGCTCTGGTCCGAAGCATCTCTATGGCTGAGTAACGCTGCGCGGCTGTCGCGATGGGGCTGCGGCGATGTCGAGCGGGAATGAGCCCCTTCTGAAGCCGCAGACGGAGCAAGGATCTGTGCGTTTCTCTGCACATCGGTCGACAACGGCAGTGCGGCCGCAGCTGAATGTGATGGTGAGGGCGCGGGTTGCGAACCGTCTGAGCTGATGGACACGATGCTTGCTCGTGCCGACCGCAATGGTTCATCCAACGTTGAACTACGATCTGTCTCAGCCACCTTGGTCGTCGCCGGCTCTACCATTTCATCTATGGGCACCTTGGCAAATTGTGCAGGTGAGGGCGACTCGGCCGGACTGGACGGCTTCGAAGAGCATAATGGCTTTCGCTGCTCGTATTCTTGAACGACAGTCCGGGTCATGTTCAAGGACGATGAAGATGGCTGTGTGGCTGCAATTGTATTGTGTGCAAGCGACGTGGACCGTGTCAGAGCATCACCTGCTCCTGCGGTGTCGGTGCGTTCGATTGAGGCTGTATGCGTATCGGAATCAAGATCGCGGCTGGCTGGCGACACAGCTTTGTCATCATGGTCGGTGTCGTCATCCTCGTCCTCGTCCTCGTCGTCCTGGCCATTGTGGTTCCCATCTCGCACCTCTTCGTCAACCTCAAGCTCACTGTGCACACCGAGACCTTGCTTTTTGCTCGGTGGCAAGCTGTTGGCCAGATGTATGCTCTTTCTCGTCTTGTGCGGAGGGTGTTGTCGCACTGCGCTGCGCGAGGCAACCCAACTAGGCCACCACGAGGCCTTGTTGGAATCAACCTGCCACTCTATGCGTGCAAGGATGGGCAGTTGCGGGAACGGCGACGGAGATGCAGGAGTCCGGGCGGCTGAGGGAGAGGCGTGCGCCGACGACCATGCAGCGCTGCGTATGGATGGACTCCAATCTGCGGAAGCATCGCGGCGAGAAAAGGCCAGCGCTTCCACCCTTGGTGACGGACGGGCTGGATTGTACGGAATGGTGGAGCGACTGGAGGAAGCTTCGCCGAGCGTTGAGCGGGACAGATCAGCTGCAACATGTGCGCCTGTAGGTAAAGAGGGAGCGACGAAGGAATCACCCGCTGCGATGGACGAGGGACAGCTGGGATGGAAGCCTGTGGCAGGCTTGAAAGCGGATGTTGAAGGGGTCTCGTCTTCTGTAAAGTATCTTGCCCAGAGCGCTTGCCAAGCTACGTCACCGATGCGTGGACCTCGATTGCCGTGGCCGTCATCGGCCAAGTAGAGCATCAAGCCACCAAGCGATGGCAACCCGAATTCGCGTGAGATTGCCCAGAGTTGTCCACCGACGGTGGGATAGAGCGGAAGGAGCGAGCCGCGCTGCAGACGATCGCGTTCATTCTGAGAGATTTGTGGAGACAGAGGATAGTCGTCTGGCGGAACTACAGTGACAAAATAGGTGGGACTTGGCGGGTAGGGAGACCTGAAAGCGCTGATGACCGGGCTAACACCATGGTCGTGGGTGGATATAGCGGGGTCGGGTGGTGCAGACAGCGGCATGGAGGCAGAGGTAGATGCGGACGCCAAAGGGCGGTTGACATTGACGAAGCTGGTCGAGGCAAGATTGGATGCGGCAGGGGCGCTTGTTGGTATTGACGAGCTTGCATCGCTGGATGGCATCGCATATGATGCAGAGGCGGTCCGATCAGATTTGTGGTGCTCAGTGTGTAGATCCGTGTCGAAGGTGGTGAGCGAGGTCGAGTCGTTGATGTACGTGCTGGAGCTCGACATGATAGGTGAAGCTTGTGACGTTAGAGGAACATCTGTTCGGCCGGCTCGGTCGTGAGAAGAATGTGTGAAAGGCTGGCGATGCGAATAGTATTGTCAAAGCGCGGAGGGAAGCGAAGGCGTTTCTGTAGGCGGATGGCGAGCCTGTGACATCTCAAAAGGACGGCGTACGACAGGAAAGAAGGCTCGAGCTGTGCATACAATGGGGAGCTCGTGCGTTCAGAACATGGTTGAGCGATCGTGCTCGTTGTTTGACCAAGACGGAGATGGTGGAGCAGGCAAGGACGAGGCGTCGTGGCAGGCGTCGAAATATGATACAAGAAGGATGGTGGTGATGGATGCTGGATGGCAGTCAAGAGGGTGATCACAATGCTCAGTCCACCGGGTCCAGGCGATGATGCCAAAAACGCAACAAGCAGCCACCGGCTGCTCCGCCAACAAGCCAAGTCGGGGTCGAAAGGTGTGATGATCGGGAGGAACGGAAAACAAAAGGGCTTGCATGGATTGCATGGACCACAGCGAGCATGACACAGCCGTGCGTCGGTCGTACTGCGGTCAAAGACCGTTTCTACATGATCACCCGACGAGAATCAGGAAGCAGAAAAGTAAGAAAAAAAGAAAATAGAAAAAGAAAAAGAGAGAGACACCCTGTGTTAATCTTCTCCACCTTTCGGCACTCTACCAGTGTGGATTTCTACCCTGTCACGCCAGTGAAGCTGTACTGCAGGTTCCGCCCATGACCGAGAGGATGAGAATTGTTTCAAGATGGGATAGCTTCCACACGCCGCCTTTCCGACATGCGCACGCAACAGCAGACGCTTCCTATGGGAGCACCAGGGAGCGCACTGTGTCCCTCGTCGTGAAGCTTCATTGCACTCAGTCTCCGTCGTCGCTATTTCAATTATTAGTGTGAGTTGAGCGGAAAGGTACGGCTAAGGGCCCTCTTTCTCTTTTCTTTCTCTTTCTTTTCTTTCTTGGCTTTTTTTTGGGGGTCGAACGATTCATGCGCCTCCTTTGAATCACGCATGGTTGCAATTTTTTTCTCTCTGTTGCTTCCATAGTCAACGGTATTGTGCAATGCCAGCATGGCAATGTTTCCTCTGCGGGCCGGTGCTGCAGCGTCAGCATGAATTTTTCGCTTGCCACCGCATGTCAAGCCATGACACAGCACAGCATTGCGGATTGTTGCGGAACCGACTTCCGGTCCTCTTGGAGAGAGAATGAAAGAGCAGGCGGCGGCTGCGATTTGGTCCAGGCTCGTGGACACTCGGCTAGAGAGAGCCGGAGGGAGTTGAACCTCGCTTGGTTTTCCATTGAATCGCATTGCCAGATCAAGTTCATATTGGAACGCACACGTGACCAAACTTCATCAGTGGCGATCGACGTCGGTGCACTGTAGCGAACGAGTTTTGAGAGCCTTTGCCAAATTGTACACTCTGCTTGACACTAGATGGGCAGAGTGAAGCAAGCAAGATCACACGGTACGCTCAAAAAACGGCAACCCCAAGGCAGGTCGAGTACCGCAGCTATGGCGAAGCTATGGAAAAGAGGACAGCGGGAATCGGTTGTCATTCGTTCGGCTGCTTTGCAGTGTCTTGCATCGCTACGACGTTTTCATGCAACTTGGACACCATGTCGGGCTCGGATGGCTTTCCGTATTTTCCACTCCGAACACGACTAAAAAAATTTGGTCTGTTTTTCGCTTAAAAAGATTGAGAGAAAGAGAAAAAACGAATAATAATTCAGTTGAAAAATCTAAAAAAATTGAGGTGTTGTTGTGTTGGTCTGACGCGATCGACGCGTCGCGCACAGAGAAGATCAAGAGAAGGGCAGAGCAATTTTCGCCATCTCGTTATCGTCAGGGGTGATGCTGCGCTCCCGCCGCATCTCTCTCGTTCGTGTAGTTTGTCTCACTGACTTGCGGCGCGCTCAATGAGACACTCGGAGCCCGTTTTGCCTGCACCCGACATCACAATGATGGAGCGATGCAGTCACGCATGGGACGCTCCGTTTTTCGCATACAATTACGCCAGCGTTGGACAGCTCTGTCTTATGGGTCATTGTGCATGGAGTCCGCACTGCAAGCGCAGCAGCACGGCAACGTCGGGCAATGGAATGCCAAGTCCGATCCTGCAATTGAGGATCGGTCCGGAAGCACACTATTGTACGTCGGCTTAGACTGCGCTCGCCCTGCACTCGGTGCATCCGCTCCTGGTCCGAGAAGCCGTTTCAATTTTCGGATTCCGCTCTTCGTGTCTGATTGCCCGGGTGTTTCGAGATGCGACTATATTACAGTCCAGGGTTGATCTGCATTTTTGTTTACAGTTGTGTCTTTGTTGCATCACATACTGCATAAGCAAATAGCGAGGCAGCAAGTGTGCAAAAGCGTCGCGATGACTTGGCGACACGTTTCGCCAGACCAGTGTTGTGGCACCATGAATGTTGCTTGTTCTTTGCTTGGTTGCTCTTTGCTGTTGCACCGATTATGGTCACGTCTTAGACGCATACAGTACAGTAGTATTTATCAATCGCGATCACAGACCAAAATGTTGTGTACCGCCGCCTGTCCCACCTGCTGTCATACCCATTCTGACTCTTGACACAACACGAACCCAAGCGAGCAACAACGCCCGACCTTGTTTGTCTCGCGTAAAGTTCCAAGGAATGGCCAAGAACCCATAGCATGCCTTCTAGAAGCTTGCAGGATGTGAGGGCCATCCACATTCCATCTCCAGCCTTAGCCGAGCCCTTCACATGATCAAGAACACGCTTGTATGTGTGCGCCACTCGCTTACTCGCTTGTACCAGACAATAGAGACCAGCGGGTCGTGAACCCTCTCGACCGAGCTTGTGCATCTCAGCGATTCATGCAGATTCGCTCTCGGCGATTGCGTTCCGCTAGCGTCGAACCTCCTTGCTTTCAAATACCGCCGTAATTTCGCCCACCATTTCCTTGTGTGATCCTAATTTTGGGGCCCTTATTTTGGTTCGAGTTTCTACAATTTTTCATACTGTATTTGCTTGGCAGGCGAAATTCAAGCGCGTGTGGTTCGAGTATTATCGCTGAAGGCAACTGCCAGCCGTCCTCTCGCGCGATCTCGATCAATAACGAAAGGGTCCGCACTCACTGACCGACGACAAAGGCTGAATGCTGATACTAAAGTGAGAATTGCCTCTTATTTTCGTCTTCACCGTAAAGGACGGCGATAGCGGGACCAAACACTACGATACAATCAATGCTAGAAGACGGGTTGACAGTCCAGGACGATGGCTAGTACAGACGCAGAGCGACGTTGACACTCATCAACTCCTGCATCAACAACTTGGCAGCATACGGAATGTGGATCTGCGAGATGGCCGTACGGTTGCGGCACGAGCGGCACTCGTACGTACCCTTCTTGAGATTTGCCAGCGCCGTCAAACCGCAGAGATCGCACACGTGAATACGGTACGGATCCGACACGTCAAACATACGCTCCTTGAGGAAGCCAGCAATACCGTGCGCGATCATGCAATCACGTTCCATCTCTCCGAAACGCAAACCACCGCCACGCGATCGACCTTCCACCGGCTGTCGTGTCAGGATCTGCACAGGCCCTCGTGCTCGCGAATGGATCTTGTCGTCCACCATGTGCTTCAGACGCTGGTAGTACGTTGGGCCCAGGTACACCTGCGCTTGCAGCTTGCGTCCCGTGTGACCGTGGTACATGACTTCGAGACCACGTGACTGATAACCCAGACCACGCAGGATCGAAGACACCGCCTCGACGGTCAGCTCGGTGAAGGGTGTCGCGTCACCTTCCTGACCTGACAGCGCAGCAACCTTGGACAAGAGACACTCGACCAAATGGCCGATGGTCATTCGCGACGGAATGGCATGTGGATTGATGATAATATCGGGCGTCACGCCTTCCGCCGAGAACGGCATGTCCTCCTGTCGGTAGGTGATGCCGATCGTACCCTTCTGACCGTGACGAGAAGCGAACTTATCACCCGTCTGCGGCACACGCGTGCTACGAACGCGCACCTTGACAAACTTGTTGCCGTGCGAGTTGGTCGTCACCAACACCTGGTCAATGATACCGTTTTCAGTCGACTTGAGCGAGATGCTTGCGTCCTTCTTGGTGTGCAGCTTGGATCGCATACCCAGCTCCTCGGAATCCGGTGGCAACGGCGCCGTCTTGCCGATGATGACGTCGTCGCCCGACACACGCGTGCCTGGCGCACAGAGACCATCGGCGTCGATCTTGTCGTAGGTGCCGTGCTTCATGCGGATCGTCGTGTCGCGATGCGGCTTTTCGAACTCTTCCAGCTGCATCACGCCCACCTTTTTCTCCTCGGCCATGTAGCCACGGTAGTACATCGAACGGAAGAGACCTCGGTCGATCGACGACTGGTTCATGATCACCGAATCTTCCTGGTTGTATCCCGAATAGCACATGATGGCCACAATGGCATTCTGGCCGGCCGGAAGCTCTCGGAAGCGCAGATGCTCCATCGAACGCGTGGTACCCAGAGGCTTTTGTGGATACAGGAGCACATGGGCCATCGAGTCTGCTCGAGATTGGACGTTGGAGATGGGAATACCGATCGCCTGTTTGCCCATGGCACTGTTGCCGGTAAAGAAAGGCCGCTGATTGATCTGTTCGACGGTGGCCGTCGCGAGATCAGACGCCCATTCGATTGAGCGACGAGTCAGGAACGTGCCATTCGGCAGGGTGAGGCAATAGACGAACCCATCGTGACGGGGGTTCTCGTACCTCTCGGGCTTGGGCAAGCCCAGCCAGTGTTCTGACTCGGCATACGCCACTTGAAGACACCAGCACGTGCTCTTGGCGGTTCCCGAATTTTTAGTCGTCTCACCCTTGCTGTGATGAACGGCGAAGGTGGGCCGGCCTTCAGCCATCTGCGCAATGACGGCCAAATCCTCGATCATCGGCAGCGAGGACGTGAAGATCGACAGACCGTCACGCGAGGCCAAGGGCGGATTGGAGCAGTCGACACTCCTGGCCGCCTCTGGACTGGGACGGTCCTCGTGTGGGCCACCATCGCGACCAGACCCGCCAGTGCCGCTCCAGCCCTTTTCGAGACGATCCCAAGCACCGTCAGCCGCCGAGTGCCCTTCGAGGATGGCGCGAGCTGAGACAGCGTCGAGGTCGAAGATCCACGGACCATACCAACGGCGCATGTACATCCACTGGCCGAGCACAGTCGGCTGTGCAGCAACGGTGCCAAAGGCGTCTTGCTGGGCAGGCGTCTGGATGGGTACGTCCTCGGGCGTGCCTTCGACGCGACGGTGATAAGTCGGATCGTAGCCACGACACTCCTCGTCGTTGAACGGGTTGAAGCGCTGTGGGCCACGAACCATCGGCACGAAGAAGTCACGAAGGTCGCTCGACCTGACAATGAACTCGTGCAGGACGGCGACCTCTGTACGGGTTTGGCGGGGAGTAGCCCGTCCACGACTGCTAATGCGATGCAGGTCAGGTGCGGCAACAGCGGGGCGCTTTGCGGGCACAGAGACGGCGCCTACGCTCGACGTCGTCTGGGGTGGCGCCACGGACTCGCCCAACGGTGCACGGCTGCCACCAGCCGTGCTTTCGCCAGCCAAAACCGCTGCAGTTGCAGCAGTGTCGACCCTCTCCTCGCCCTCCTCGTCCAGCAAGATCGGCCCCTCACCTGCCATCTCCAACTCGGCCAAGGCCGCAATCGCAGTACGGCGGTCAGAGGGCAGCGGACAAGCCTGCGTCTGCTTCGTCCTGTACGAGAACCAGGGCAGCGCCGTCGACAGTCTGTCCAGCACGCCAGTGATGTACTGGACGCCCTTGGGCTTGGACGCCGACTGGAAGATACGGACTTCGGCGCCCGTTTGCCGCGTTGCACGGTCATTGCTGACGCCGCCATCGCCCATCACGAAGCCCACAAAACGGCACCAGTCGATGCGATTTTGCTCGCTGTCGAGGAAGCCATTGATGTGCAGGAAGGGCAGACCGGGCCACGTGTAGGCGGCGTTGGGATTGCGGCCAACGGCAGGCAGACGGTGGTTGAGGTGCGTCGTCGTGTCCGACTTCCGGTCCCACTGGCCTTTGTTGACGCCATGGCGGTCCAGGAAGGGCTCCAAGCCGCGATCGGCCGCAATATCGCTCGTGAGGTGGGGCCGAACCCTGCCAGGCGCGTCCTTCGTGTTGACGTACCAGCGGTGGTTGGGCGTGCACACGGCGTCGACGTTGGAGCTGTACAGGCGGTACAGGTCGTGGGCGTCGTGCCTGTACCGCTGTACCGCCGTAGGCCGCTGCCAAACCTGTTGGAGCGTGCGAGCATCGAATGTCATTACCTCGTCATGCGTAGACACCGCGGCGATTTTCTTCCAGCCCTTTTTGGTCAAAACGTCGTGATCGACGGTGAGACATTGACTGTCAGAGAAAAACGCAGAGAAAACAAAGAGAGATAATGAGGTCAGTGACAAGCCATCGCAATAGAACGACAAGGGAGTAGGAGCTGATACGAACTAGACGTTTCGTGGACTCTGGTTGTGGTCCGGGAAGGGAACGATGCTTGCACAGATGCCAAGCACCATGGCCGGATGAATTTCGCAGTGGGTCCATGTATCCGGTGCGATGGTGTGGACGGACTTGAGACGAGCCGAGGGATCGGCCGAGTGGAGATTGATCTGTCCGTTGCGTGCCTTGTACTCGCGTGACTGTTCGAGGTCAGTGGTCGACATGCAGATGAGGACCGACTCCTCCTCTTCGGCGTCGAGGTACTCGATGACGCCTTCCTGGACGAGGTGCGTCCAGCGGAATTCCTCGCCCGTTTCTGGAATGGGCTGTCCGATCATCTGGACGTGTCGTTTCTTGATGAACAAGCTCATGTCGTGCGGGTTGACAATGAAGACGGGACGCAGGACACGGGAGGCATCGGTATAGATGCGGAGCTCGCGCTCACGGATGTCTCGAACGACCGACACTTCGTGCGAGATGTCGTCCTTTCGACGGAGGTCACGCAGCGTGTCGACGAGCTGACCGGGATCGTCGTGCGTACCCATCCAGACACCGTTGACGAAGATCTTGGTGGCCTTGGCGTGGGCGAGTTGCATGTCGACGAGACTGTCGAGACCAAACTCCTCCAAAAACTCGACAATTGGCGCCGAGGGGGTTCCGACGGTGACTGTGGCCATGAGACTGAGGTTCTTGACCAGACCACACGCCTGACCTTCTGGTGTCTCGGCAGGGCACACCATACCCCAATGAGTGTTGTGGAGCTGACGAGGTTTGGCGATCTTGCCGTCACGGCCAATGGGGGTGTTGGTACGGCGAAGATGCGAAAGGGTCGAGGCGAAGGCGAAGCGGTTGAGCACCTGCGAGACACCGGCCTTGGCCTGCATGGCTTTCTTCTGGTCACCCCAGTTTCCGGTGGCGAGCGAGTACCGCAGACCGTTGGTGATGGTGCTCGACTTGACGGCAGCCTGAATGTGGAACTCGCGGTGTTCCTCGACACACTTTTGCAGGTGGCGGTAGACGTCGCGGGTGACCTTGCGGAAGAGCATACGGAAGAGGTTGGCCATGAGCGGGCCACCCAGATCGATACGCTTCTTGCCAAAGTGATCACGGTCGTCAATCTCACGACGGTCGAGTGCAGCGAGGAGCAGACGGTGGATCATGTAGCCAAAGAAGTAGGCCTTTTTGGTGTTGGAGCCTTCGGAGGTGGAGATGTGGGGCAGCATCTCCTTTTGGAGGATCTCTTGCGCATAAACGGTACGCTTGGCACGCGAGAGACCTGTGGTGGTACCACGACGACCGATAAAGTCGAGCGCGACGTCGCGGTCCTGGATGACAAACGCCTCTTCGATGCAGGGCTTGAGCATCTCGAGCATGGGTGTATCGTTAAAGTCGTAGCAGATGTGTTGGAGCACCTCGCGGTCGGGAACGATGCCGAGGGCACGGAAGACAATGACAATGGGAATATCGTTGCGGATGTAAGGGAGGGTGGCGCGGATGGTGTTGTTGGCTGTCTTTTCCTTGTTGCGCGAAAAGAGCTTGACCTGCATGGTGGAGATGGTCTTGCCGCCCTTTTCGACAGCACTGCGGATCTCGGCGAGGAAGGTGACGGGGGCGGGGGGTGCTTTGGAGAAGACGTAGACGTGGTTGGCGGCCATTCGCTCCTGGGCGATGAGCACCTTTTCGGAACCGTTGATGACAAAGTATCCTCCTGCATCGTAGGGACACTCGTTGAGCGAGTAGGACATTTCGTCGTCGAGGCCCTTGAGCCAACAAAAGTCGGACTTGAGCATGATGGGCACCTTGCCGATGAAGATCTGCTGCTCCTCTACGTCGGTCTTGCCGTACTCAGGCACCCAAGCTGGATCGCCGTTGAGATCGACCTCGTCTTCAGTCTGGACAAGCACCTTTTGCGTCACATCGACAAAGAGCGAGGCCGAGTAGGTGAGGTTACGGAAACGTGCCTCTTGTGGGAAGAGCTGAGCGGAGCTACCGTCAGATTCGGTCATGGTGGGCTTGTTGAGGTAGATCTGGCCAAACTCGATCTCGTATCGACGGGTTTTGTCCTCTGCGTGACCCGAATGCTGGTCGCTCTGCTCGAGAGTGAGACTGCGCACCTCTTCGACTAGCTCCTGGATGGTGTTGGACATGAACTCGTTGAAACTGTCGAGCTGATGGCGCACGAGACCCTTTTCCTCGAAGAAGGCTCGAATGACGTCCCAGCAGTCCTCCTGAGTGATTTCTTCCGAGTACTCGTCATCGTCATCGTATTCAACTCCTTTGCCGGCACCGTAGGTGTTGTTGTAGCTGGCGACATCTAGATCGTCGACGTCGATGGCGGCCTCGTCGAAGGTTTCCTTCATGTATTTGTCGTACGCTACGGAATCGGCCATGGTTGCGGCTGTAGACGCTCACCCAGCGCCGAGGGAGGAAGCAAAGCTGGGGATGCGGATTCGAGGGGGAGCTACTGCAGCAATCCGTGTCGATGCTATTCCGCAAAGATTGTGCGGCAGCTGAAGGAACAGCAGCACCAGCAGCAGCAACAGCAAGATGCTGAGCGGATTGTCGAAAAACTGTCGATGACGCCCTGTTGTTTTGCCGTCGAGTGATGCTGCGCAGTGGTCGGAAAGGGAGATGGAGGGAAAAAAGTGAGCGTGATCGGACGCAGTCGACAAGCACCGGCGGATTCGAGCGCAATCGCAGGGTCAGTGACGGTGACCTTCAAAAAGTTGATCAGAGGCTCGTGACGAAAAGCAACAGATGGAAGGATGAGGAGGAGGATGACGGTAGTGAGAAGGGTGTGAGATGAGCGTTATTGGCGATCAAGGACCGTGTTTCTGCTCACACTGCTCTTTCGCTCGATTTCGCACCAAACCGCAGAGGCGCGCGCTCTTCTTGACTGCGCAGCCGCATGGCTTCTTATCGTGCGACAAGGATCGATCAACGGATTTCGGTTATTCATTTTATTGAGATTTGAGATTTTGTGTTTCGTCCTTTGTGGAGCTCAGCGTTTCATTCACCTTACATGCTAGCTTCTCGCCATCACCATCTTATCCCGTTTCGAATCACCTCCAAGCCGTTCGCGCTCAATTTCTCGCAGGAAGGCCTGCACCGGGCAAAGGTGCCGAGTGCTCTGTCAAAATGGGTGGCGGCGATCTCAATATGAAAAAGTCGTGGCATCCTCTCCTGCAGGTCAACCAGGAGAGGGTGTGGAAGCGCGAAAAGGAAGCTCTCGAAGAGCGCAAGAAGCTCGAGGAACTGCGTAGGGAGCGAGAACAGGAGCGCGAGATGCAAGAGCTGCAGCGTCTGCAGGAGCAAGCTGGCGGCAAGAAGCGCGTGGACAGGGTCGACTGGATGTACGCTACTCCCGCTACCACCGGCTCCAGCTCGGCAGCAGAGATGGAGGACTATCTGCTGGGCAAAAAGCGAGTCGATAAGCTGCTCCAAGGAGACGAGAATAAAGAGGTGTCCAATTCGACACAGAAGAACCTCATATCCCTGCAAAATGCTAACTCGGCACGAGATCTCGCTGCCAAGGTACGCGAAGACCCCATGCTGGCCATCAAACAGCAAGAGCAAGCAACGTACGAGGCGCTCCTTCGCGATCCAGCTAGATTGCGGCAACTCAAAATGCAGGCTGGAATCGATGTCGATACCGAGAGCAAAGAAGAGAGGCGGCGGAGGAGGAAGGAGGAGAAGCGTTACAAGCACGATCGAGATGTGCACCATCGTCACGAACCCCGTGGCAGTGATTCCCGCAGCGAGGGCCGCTCACATCGTCATAGAGACGATAGAGACGATAAAGACCGACGTTCAAGCCGTCACAAAGCAAGTGCGTCCCGCCGTCATGATCGTGACGAGCAAGACCGACCATCGAAGAGGCATCGCGATGTTGATCGACGCGATCGTCATCGTTCTGATGACCTTGATTGTGATTACGAACCACGGCACCGTGCTTCGGTCGACTCTCGCTCCGCAAGCCATAGCACTACCGACAGAAGGGAACGAGGTGTCTACGACGACGATTCAAGACCTCGTGCAAGGGCATTTCGCAGCCACAGTCGTAGTCGCAGTCGCTCTCCGTCTGCTCGGGACTCGTACAGACCCAACGACCTTCACCGGCTCTCGACCTTCGCCCGAATTGGATCAGTACGTAACCAGGAAGAAGACGACAAGAGTAAAGACGAGCTTCGCCAGCAAAAGCTGAGAGAGATGGAGCAAAATGCAAAGTCGATGGAGCGAGAGCGAAGCTCGTACGTGTCTAAGATCAATGCCGAGGAAGCTGAGCAGGAGCGCAAGGAGGCCGAATTGCGCCAAAAGCTCATCGATGCGCGCTCCAAGGGCCTCGGCGATGGCAAGGGAGGATTTGTTTTGGACCAGCAGCGCAAGACGTTTGAAGATGGAGTCGATCTTGCCGAACGTATAAGGAGGGACAGAGGCAGGTTGCAGCGGATGGATTGAGCGCTTCGCCATGTCGTCAAGACTTTTTTTCGTACATGCCCAGTTCTGGCTGCCTTTGTCAATGCCAATATACCCGTTTCAAAGCATGCAGCTCCTGGCCTGTTGATGCATAGCGTGCCTGCGTTCTTGATGGAATCTGTGCGTGCGCGAATCGCACAGGGTGAGATGCTCAGCAACAATTTGGCGAGTGAACCTAGTGTGAAAGTTGTCAGTCAATCCTGTCTTCAGGGTCCATCATGTGGTTGTGGTACAGTATGCAGGGTGCAGGCGTGCAGCTCGAATATGCGGCTGTCCGTGCACTCGTCAAATTCTAGCGTGACCGTCCCGCTTCTCAGCTTCTCGTTCGACGATCCCACCTACATGCCCCTTGGCCATACGAGCAGGCGAGAATATGCCTGTAGCGAACACGACAAGCGCAACCAATAGCGCAGCACACACCAACAATTCTGTTCCGGCCTTGATCGCACGTCGAACCACCGTACTCGCACCACCCAGTCTTTCGACGGTGAATCATCTCGACGGCGTCAGGGCAACAGCCACGAATTGCTCCTCATCCTCGGCTTCTGCCTCTGTATCGGACTCACGCACTCCTGCGCACTCCACATCAACATCGCGTCGGCACAGATCAGACCTGCAGCAGGCAGTTTCGCAGCCGACGGCTGCTGTGCCCATCTCGACGCACGAAAACATCTCTACGTCAAAAAGCTGGTCGTCCGGCCTGCATGTGCGCGGCGTTGGGAGCGGTGGTGGTCGGAGTGGCATCTCGAGACAGCCGCGTAAAAGCTCGAGTGCGACCAATGAAGAGGATGCGCAAGGGCTTGCAGTGCATCCGAGCTTTCGCAGCGATGCAGAGTGGAGAGGCGATGTGTTGGTGAGAGCGGAGGGGGTAGAGTTCTGGGTGCACAAGGATGTGCTCGTGTTCTCATCACCGTTTTTCAAGAGCGTTCTGGCAGGCGGGTGGAGGGAGTCCCGCTTGTCGAGATTTTTCAACGTAGAGGCTATGCCAGAAGAAGAACAGTTTCAACGTGCGGAGAACGATACCTCGATCGATCGTTCCAGGCTGTCGGCGGTCCACGACGCGAGTCGGAACAATGCAGATATGCAGCTGCCGCCAGTAAGCGGAGACTCAGCTCAAATGCACAGCGATTCTTCCCATCCTGTTCACTCGATCGGGCTTGACGAAAGTCAGACAGAGCACCGAAGGGATGCTCAAGCAGGCGCTGAGGTCGAGCCTGGCTGTCTCGGCGATGGCGAACGTCGACGTAGGAGCTTGTTACGCGCATCCTACCACACCGCTCTCTGGAGCCAGGACGACGAATCGCGAGCTTCACCGACGTTCTTCCAGGACACAGCTGAGGATGCAGTCTTGTCAGGCAGCGATGTAGCGGACGACGAAGGTGCAGAGGAAGCAGGCAGTACAGGTGACGATGACTTTGTTGCAGAGCAAGAGGTCGAGCACCTGAAACACCAAATTGTGGGATCGCGAGGCTGTCTGGACGAACGATTCGGCGAGTCGGAGCAAGCCGGGCGCGAGCAAGCGCAGTCCGAAACAGAGCACCTCACCGCTTTGAAGAAGCTGGAATCAGCACGACGAGAACAGCACATGCCGTCAAGGAATGCAACCACAGCTTTGGATGCGCATCGCGAAGAAACATTGCTTGCACATGCTGGATCGCAGCAGCGGATGCAGTCGCTAGCTACTCCACCCATGTCTCGTCGAGCAAGCGACGATGCTCATCGGGACAGAGAAGATCATCCTCCCGTTGTTGCGCCGGCGACGCTACAAAACAATGTAGACTCTGCTCTGGAGGAAGACCAAAACGCTACCACTACCACCACCACCACCACCACCACCACCTCCTCTTCCTCCTCCTCCTCGCCCGCTATTCCTCCGCACTACAAAGGCATCATCTCCGTCATCGATCTTACTGAAGAGTCCGCCTCGACCTTTCACGACTTTCTTTTCCACATCTACCCGCATCTTGACCTCTCCGTCACATGGTACAACTGTGGGCCGCTTTTGCGCTTCTCGGACAAATTCCAAGTGCCCTTTCTCCGACGATCTTGCATCACCTTTCTTCGCGCGGCACTGGCTGGTCGACCGATCGAAGCGATGCGTCTGGCCGAACTGCACAGTATCGACGATCTGTACCGAGAAGCTAGTCGACATGTGCTCGACAACTTTGCAGCGTGGCTCCCGGACGAATTGGCGGTACTGTCCAACGAGACGCTGTTGAAGCTGGAGCGCAAGCGGACGTGGTTCTTGGAGCGATTGCTCAAATTGGGATTGGCCAACCCGGCAAGGGACTACGAGTGTCATGCGGCTTGCCCTGATCCGCAAGCGTGTGCGAGGGCGCTGCACGAAAAGTGGCAGATGGCCTACAAGGCAGCCTTCCGATTCAGTCCGCCTCAGCCGAGCGTCATATTCCGCTACCTGCGAGAACTCGACAGCATTGGCGTTGGAATCAGTGCAATCGGCACGTCGAGCAGCAGCACGGGTACCATTGTGGCGGCAGCAGGAATCGGTGCTGGAGGCGCAGGTGTGGCGGTGGCGCCGCTCCAGTTGTGCAACTGCCAAGCTGCAGCGAGGGTCTGGGTGCAGGGTCTGTTTGATCGCATGTTTGAGCTGGGCACGCTGCACACGGGGAGGTTGTTTCTGGCGATCAAATTGGACGCAGGTGTTGCGCGAAATGTGGTTCACATGCAGTAGCACGGTCGAAGTTCCAGTCAACACAGGCAATTCACGTGTCAAATATGCATCGTCATAGCGACGGCAGACCCGATATGCATCCATCGAGTTCAATTGGCAACTGCGACAGGAACTCATTGTTGAGAGAGCGCCTTTTTGGGCTGCACATATCTAAAGCTTGGTCGACCCAACCATCTGAGCAAGACATACCCGATGGACAGGAAGACCACGGTGATGGCGGCCAGAAACCCCGCGTTCTCGCCGATGGTGAAACGCTGGAGATCGTACTGGTTGAGCACGTCTTGTCCTGTTTGGTAGCACTGTTGCGAGTCGGCGGTGCAAGTGAATTGGAGCTGTTTGAATTCGTTTTGCGCCAGAGCAGAGTAGGTGTAGGTGATGGGCGACATCCAGTGCAACCAGATGAACCACGGTGGGATGGATGAGAGCGGCAAGAGATTGCCACCAAAGAGCAGAAAGATTACGTTGATGACGGGCGCAAAGACGTTTGCCAGTTCGATTGACGAGGCGCCGCAGCCAATGACGAGTCCGAGACCAATCGCCGTTCCGACTTGAAGAAGGTTGATACCGAGCCAGATGAAGAAGGCACCCGCCGTCTGACGCAGCCCGACCATAAAGTAGACGCAAATATAAAATAGAATCCGCTGACACACTTGATTGGGGACTTCGGTGAGAATCTTGGATAGGTAGAACGAGGAGATGCGGTAGGTGCCGGCGGATCGTTCGCGAAGCATAATGTTGCGTTGCAGCGGGAAGATGGCGAGAATGGGAAAGAGGACAGCAAACGAGGCATTGACAGGGATGATGAAGAGCGCACCGATGCGTGCCAGTGCTCCGCCCTGATCGTCGCTCAGACGGAAAAAAGCGAAGCCGATGATGATGAGCAGAACAATGTTCTGGCCGAACGAGGCAATGACAATGGTAGGGTCTTTGAAGATGAGCATAGCACAACGGTGCGAGAGCACCCAAAGTTCGTGGAACCACGAGTTGGGCCACGATCCAGCTAGGTCGGTAGCATCGCTGGTCTTGGGCATGATTCGAGACGATTTACGCTCCGTCGAGACAGTCTTGTGCTTTGCATCAGCTCGCTCGCTCGTGGTCAAGCTCTGATGCTCGGCAGCATGCTTTCCGACGAATGCCTCGCCGTTTTCGCGCCACGAAGAAAGCAGGCCGCGAACACGTCGTTCAGCAGCATTGGTCTTTTCGTAATTTTCAGCAATCGTTATGTAGAAGTCGGCAGGATTGACACCCTCGGGCACGTCATGTTGCAACGAAGAGAACCACTCGGGAGCCAACGCCGGTGGACCCGAGTAGTAGACCTGACCGCGTGTGAGAAGGATGACCTTGTCAAAGTGTTTGAAGATGTTCCACGAGGGTTGGTGGATGGTCATGAGGGTATACAGGTCACGTTCGCGAGTGATCTCCTTGAGGTTTTTGACGAGGTTGAGAGCCGCAAAGGCGTCCAGGCCGGACGTTGGCTCGTCGAGCAAGAGGACACTGACGTCGGCAACGAGCTCGGTGCCTACAGCGACACGTTTCCGCTCGCCGCCGGAAACACCACGTTGGTTGGGACCGCCGATGCGCGTATCTTTGCACTTGTCGAGTCGCAGCATGGCGACCGTGTCGTGTACACGCTGCTGACGCTCGCGCTTGTTGTAGAGACGTTTGGGCAGGCGAAGGTCGGCCGAGTATTGGAGCGTTTCTTGAACAGTGAGTGCAGAGAACATCAAATCGTCTTGTTCGACAAAGCCAGTGAGTCTTTTCCATGTGGTAGGACTTCGTTGTTGGCCCTGGAATAGGACTTGGCCTGCAATGTCGGACGACTTGTCGAGACGTGCTGAGAGCACCGAAAGCAGCGATGTCTTTCCAGCTCCGGAAGCGCCGAGGATGGCCACCATCTCGCCCTTTTTGACGTGTCCGCTAACACCATTCAGAACTCGGCGCCTCATGGGATCGAGAGGTGGAAGATGGGGAAAGACTTGGTTGTATTCCTCGAGGGCTTCTTCTTCGTCGAGCGAGCCTGTAGGAGATGCGGTGCCCTGTTCGGCATCCGAGACTTTTGGTGGGTCGACTGTCTTTTCGTTGGAGGAAGAAGATACGGGGGCTGCGCCGCCGTGCTTCTTGATCTCCTTGCGACGTGCTTTGGACAGAAGCACATCATAGGTAATGTCGCTCCAGGAAAAGCAGCGGTCGCCCGAGATCATGTCAGTCGGCTTGGCATCTGCTGCAAAGGAACCAGGGGTGGCGGATGCGTGCTCTGTTGGCGAGCCAGGCACGGCGTTGGAAGAGCTGGACGAGGATGATGCGGTTCGCATAGCGTGTGTGGCTTCGATTGCAGGCGCATGTACACCGAGTGGATGTGGAGGTGATGGTTGCTCGGACACGATTGTGCGTCTAGATGACCAGCAGATGGAGGGAGCAGATGGAGAAAGATGCAGTCAAGACGCAAGGAGCGCCAGAGAGCTGGTATTTATCTTGAAGAGGGATCGGATGTAGGGTTCGGCTTGAACGATGGCGCCGAGTTGGCCGAGCAGTCTCCGTGAGGCGGTGATCAGGATCGGAAGACGGGGAGACAGTCTGCTTTCCATGGCATGATGAAAGCGTTCACTCAGTCAACGACGGCTACCCACGTGGGGACTAAACTGAAACTCATTCAAGAGCCGTCAAAAAGACGAGACTCAGAGGCAGAGACTTTATGCCGCGGAGAGAGTACACGGTTGTAGAGAGTCTTAGCATAGCAACTTGGAGAGGGCAAAGCAAAGCCACGACAATTCCGAGCGACTTTGACGCACCGCGGAAAGTTTTGTGGAACCCGTGCTGCTCTCGCCATGCAGCGCGTTCCGTGTTCCGTATCCCTCGATCCGGCGGGGACGCTCTCTCGACACACAACATCGATGCGAAATCTGTCGACTGCATCTGCTATGCGATCACATGGTGAGCATGCAGAGCATAGACAACCAACAGAGGCTCCTTCAGAATCCGCGGCCACGTATCGGCTCGGAGTAGAGCAATGCCAACACTTTCAGCTGAGATAAGCAAGCCCGTTTGCCAGTCTGACATCCGCGGGACGAGGTCAGCCAAGGCGCACACTCTATTTGACAGACATGCACAGCCTGCCTTTCCTCTGTCAAGTGATGCACAGTGCTGATCTTCAATGCTCATCGAGCGCGAAAAAAAAAGAGGGAAAAAGAAACAAAGGCAATTTCTCCAAGATGTCAACATTTTCAAAACAATCACACAACAATCGGCACAATTGAGCATGTCTCGATTCCAGCATCACGCTGCCGATCTCGGTACCGGGTCACGGAAGTCGGACGCTTTCCTTCGATGCACGCTCATGACCCGACTTTTACTTCACGGCACGCAATAAAATCAAATCTCGATCAAGCTTGTGGTGGAAGAGCAAAGTCATATAGCATCAATGGCGACATGATGAAGGAAGAAGAGGTTGATAGTGACCGGACATGCTGTGCTAAAATACTTTTTACTTGAACTGGGTCTCGGTGACACCCTTGCCCATGGCAGACGTCGATGCCGCTTTGAGAACCGTGTTGAGGCATGCATCGACAAAGTTGGCACCCGACCACTTCTGGTGCGTCAAGACATCGCAGCCAATCTCGCGCTCCTTGCGCTGCACCAGCTCCACGTACGCCTTCATGCCTTCCTTTGCGAATCCGGCCGCAAACAGGTCGGAAATGTAGGCGTTCGAGTGCAATCCACCGAGCGTGATGAATTGCCACACAAAGCCCAGCTTGCCCAGGTCCCACACGTAGCTCTTCATCTGCTCGGTGCTCAGCTTGGCCGCGTCCCAGTTGAACGACGGCGACAAGTTGTACGCGAGCCACTGGTGGGGGCGCGCCGCCTTGACTCCCTCGGCAAACTCCTTGGCCTGCGCCAGGATGGGCGACTTGGTCTCCATCCACAGCAAGTCGGCGTAAGGGCCGAAAGCAATGGCACGGTTGATGGCGCAGTCGGTGCCTCCCTGGTATCGGTAGTAGCCCTCACGCGTTCGGCAGGCGTCCCAGTCAAAGCTGACCTCGACACCCAGGCTCTTGGCCTTGGCCTTGGCCTTGAGCAGTGAAATGCCAATCACCTCCTTGCGGAAGGCCTCGGCCTCGGACTTCTTGCCCTTCTTCTCCAGAGCAGCAGCGACAGCGTCACCGTAGCGCACAGGTTGCGCCTTGGACAGCCACTCGTCTTCGAGCGCGATCAGCTTGGGTCCGTCGGCACCCTCCTGCTCGGCACGGTTCAGAATGTCGACCAGAGGTTCGAGGTCAGTGTTGGTGGTACCCAGGATAAAGGCGTGGTCGCGCTCGTCGACATTGGTGGTGATGAGCGTAGCCGCTTCCGAATCGGTTCGTGCGACGACCAAGTTCTCGACGCCCATGATATCGTACTGCAGTCGGATCGCAACAAGACGGTTGATGTGTTCCTGGATGGGAACCAGCACCTTACCAGCCATGTGACCACACTTCTTGGTACCGGGAGCTTGGTCCTCAATGTGGATACCAGCCGCACCCTTCTCGACAAACAGCTTGGTCAGCTTCATGACAGCCGTCAGACCACCGTGGCCCGTGTCGGCGTCGGCAACAATGGGACGAAGATAGTCGACCACGGGCGTCTTGGCGCGCTGCTCGGGCGACAAGTTGGAGCGCTCCTCGCGCTGCTTGCGATCGTGGAAAAGCTGTGCCATGAACAGGTGCTCGACCTTGAGAGGTACCGTGTTGTAAGGGTAGTCCGCCAGATCGGGACCGGGCTCGTTGGTCGACGAGGCGGTCGAAGAGCACTGCCAGCCTGAAACGTAGACCGTCTCGAGGTGCTTGGCCATCTGCGTCACTTGGACGGGGTCGAGCGCACCGTACGTGTGAGAGGTGGTGCCCTTGGAGGCATGGCCCTCGAGCGTCTTCCAGAGCTTCTTTGCCTGTACATCCGACGGGTAGGTCTGCTTGAGCGTGCCTCGTTTCGAGACGACCTGCTCGGCCGTGTAGGGGCGCGTCGTGTTGGCGAAGCGTGGGATCTTCCACCACTGCTTGACTGCCTCGACCTCTTCGGCGAACTGTTTAAGCTCCTGGTCAGCCATAATTGCTTAGACTAGGTTGTACTAACGATCGAGATTTTTGAGATCGTGAGCGTGAGCGAAGACGCGAGACTCTTTCCGTCAGTTCCTATCAAGGCGTATGAGAGAAGCTGAAAGCGTGCGGAGAGGAGGAAAGAGGAAGAATCAATTGATGGTAGATGTCAAGGCAGATCCGACCCAAGCCGGCCCAAAGTATATATGAGCTGCCGCTTCGATCGAGCCTAGTCATGCCCTGCCGAGCCAGCAAAGGTGCAGGCGGGCCGGGCATTCAGGACAGACTTGGCTACAGTAGCAACCAGCAAGCAGGTGACCCGGCTGTCAATCGACTCTGCAATGCCGGACACGAGCTACAGAGTGGCACAGGACCGATTCTTTCTCTCTTTTGATTTTGTGATTCATCTTCTGGCGTTGAAACCCATCGGAGCAAGCGGCTTGCGGCTGGCCAGGGTTCATTCGAGTGAGCCAAGGATGGCCTCGATCCCCGCATACTGGCGCTCCAAAGCCTCGCGTCCTCCTGTGTCACTGTGTAGGAAGCAGCGAGCGGCCTCGCGGGAAGCCATTTGGGCCGGTCTGGCGCTGTGTTGCCTGGGCACCGGCTCTTATTTTGCCTGCAGATACGCATGTGTGGAGGCAGAAAAGAAAATTGTCTCAAAATGGTCCAGCACACTGTCAATGTGCACCTTTCACGAAAATCATCCAAAGACGAAAAGCATTCTCGCCGTGTTGATCTCCGATCCGTCCGGGGCGCCGTCATCGCTGCAAGCGGCCTCTCAGTTTGAGAATTGGCAACACAGAGCGTGAAAGATCGCTTTTGTGTCGACCGACGCTCTTGGCTCGAGCAGCAGCTTCTCTGTCCTGCTGATCCTTGTCTGGCGCTCTCGCTCTCGCTCTCGAGGTGTCGACCGCCCGCTGCATTCAATACCACTTCGTCCATTACATCGTAGACACTATGGCTGGAGCTGACTGGCTCGATCTTCTTGCTTGCTGCTGGTGAGTGACTCGAGCTGCGCCAAGCAATGGCATATCGATAACGCACAGGACGTCAGCGGCAGAGGAGCGTGAGGGAGCTACAAAAGCATGTTCGAGTCAGCGTCGCGGTGCATCTGCGGCCTCAAACGGAGTTTCGAGTTTCGAACGTGGCTCGTCTGACCCTGCAAGCCCACGTCCTGGCAAAGCCGTGAACCATCGCAGTTCTATCGTACGGGTGAAGAAAAATCATATTTCAGCCGAAACCCGAGATTCAAATTTCTCTCCACAGACCCTTCCTTCACAGTTCTTCTGGTCCTGAAAGCATCCACGACGGCTTAAGACTCGACTGGCGCTGAGCCTCAACACGAATTTCTCGAATACGCCATGGGCAAACCATCGACATCAGCAAGAGGCGGAAAAGGTGGACGGGGAGCAGGAGCAGGAGGAGCAGGCAGAGGCCGAGGCCGTGGTGGCCGGGGAGGTGGTCGCAATTTGGC
Organism: Mycosarcoma mackinlayi; assembly: GCA_928852645.1. Taxonomy (NCBI): domain Eukaryota; kingdom Fungi; phylum Basidiomycota; class Ustilaginomycetes; order Ustilaginales; genus Mycosarcoma; species Mycosarcoma mackinlayi. The sequence goes on along the minus strand of CAKMXS010000030.1, from coordinate 64,180 downwards.
CGATAGGTATGCCTCCGCATTCGATACGGATAGCTGGAGGCCAGATAGCGCTATCGACGAGCCCAGCCGAGGAGGTGTCCGAAATCGTGCTGACGATAGCGACGAGTCTGAAGAGGACAATAGCGAACAAGGCGATTCTGAATCTGCACCATCATCGAAGCAGCAGGGCACGGCCATGTCTAGCGACGAAGAACAAGACGACACGAGCGGAGCCGAAGACGAAGATAGTGACGCCAACTCGGTGGATGGGGGTAGCGATATCGATTCGATAGACGTGCCTGTAGCCATGTGGGACTTTAATCACTGCGATCCGAAACGCTGCTCGGGCAAGAAGCTTTCGAGGTTAGGCCTAATCCAGGAGCTGCGTGTAGGACAGAAATTTCGCGGCATCGTTCTCACGCCCAACGCCACACAAACGCTCTCACCGGCCGATGCACACATCATCGCCGACAATGGAGTAGCGGTGGTTGAATGCAGCTGGGCGCGATTGGATGAGGTACCGTTCGGCAAGCTCAAAAGTCCCAACGAGCGTCTTCTTCCGCACATGATCGCCACCAATCCGGTCAACTACGGCAAACCGATGAAGCTCAACTGCGTGGAAGCGCTCGCGGCCGCTTTTTACGTATGTTCAATGCCAGCACAAGGCCGACTGTTGCTGTCCAAGTTTGGCTGGGGAGAGCATTTCCCCAAGATCAATGCGAGATGGATTCGGGCTTACCGCGATTGCAAAGATGCGCGCGAGGTCGACGAGTTGAGCCGCAAAATGGTCGAGCAGGACCGACTGGAAAAGGAGGAGCTAAAAAAGCAATTCGACGAGGCAGGTGGTATTCAAGGCACGCTCGATCGGATCGCGGATGAGGCGGCGATGGACGACGAGAATGACGAATATGACAGTCGGGACGAGCGCGAAGCAGAGCAACGAGCGCTGGAGCAAGACTTTTCCAAGATTGTTCGTGTCACTGATCTTTCTGCCGCTACCTGAGCCTTGTAAGGCGTGATGCTGCCTGCCGCCTCCCTTCACCCCAATCTGCGCATTTGTACTTGTACCTTGAAGCATCCATCGCATCTTTGATTGCATTGTCGTTCCCATCGGTACCTCTGTGTCAACTGGCCTCGGCCTAAAAGCCCCGATCGGCCAACGGCTATTGCAAAATATCAGGCCTCCCGATGACTTTTGGTTCGTGTGCGCTGCATGAATTGCGCACATGCACGGGGCGACGGAGGCCAAAAATCGACGGAAAATATTCCGTGGCCTGTACTGTACGTGTGCAGCAGAGTGCGCAAAGTAAGACAACCGATGACTTCACCGGCTGCAGCAATTTCATGCAACGTGCAGACGGAACAACGGGGTTGGCGGCAAGTCGGCCACCTCATCTCGTGCTTTCTGCATCTCGGCGTCTGTGAGGAGACTGAAAGCAGACAAGTGCAGTAGCATCTGCTGTTACAGCATGCCATACCGAAGATGTGACGGGCGCTTGATGCTTCGCGAGGAGATCGAAAAGTGTGCGGGTAGTTTGCAATGGATGACGTTAGTATTGTTGTCTAGCGCGGCTAAAGACAAAGGGAATCATCCGAGCAAAAGCGACTAAGGCGTGGAAGGGAATTTCGGAATGCGATTGCGATTCAAGCGAGGGTTGTCCGGCACTGTCATCCACGCGCTTCGATCGAGTCGGGTCCAGATCGGTCCTACAGAATAGGAGCGGTGAGCTTGGACATGTGCCAAAGCAAAGCCCCCACATTCCTGGATGTCTCGCTCTTATCGACATGACGGCTTGACGAGACGAGGCAGAGTTGTCGGTTCAGCATCCTTGATCGCAGTGTTGACTCTTGGCCATGCTGTCGCTTGCCAAGCCTACGTCAGCAGCGCTTGGCGAAACCAGTGTGATGCTCTTGCTGGTCACGTTCGAGAAAGGGAGCGATTCGACCATCGATAGCGGTTCCGTACTGCAAAGAGATATCTACTTGGCCAGCTGCATGTTTGTACATGGCTAAGCGCGTAGCTCGACGATGGATCGCTGGCCAGAAGGAGATAGGAGCCAAAGTAAGAAAAGATAGCCGGCTGGTTGGTTATATCGAAGGATTAAGGATGGGCCGTCGGTCGGTTCGCCGAAACAGCTACAGTATCGCCTCTGCATGGCATTTGTTGTGGATCGGTAGAATTAGTTGTTTTCCTTTAACCATGCTGTGCGGTGCTGTTTAGACTCTGTGTGATTTTTCTGACTTTTTTTCTTCTTTGTTTAGCGAGACGCAAATTTGGATGGCGCAGGTGCGTCACCGATGGCCATGGAGCAGCAGCAACACGGAGGGGCGAGGAAAGGCAAGGCAGAGCACGCTGTTCGAAAATCATTTACGGGAGCATCTGCAGATCCGACCGATTTTTTTCTTATTTCCTGCATAGGGAGCTGCATGCGTGCAGTGAAGGTGTGAAGGTGTGAGTGCCGAGAAACCAGCGCAATAATCGACGGGAGTGAAGTTGCAGTACAGTACAATTGGGAAGATGGCCAATTTGGAACAATAGTGAATTGACGCATTGCACAGCACAGCGCAGTGAGTGTCAAGATCGGTGCCAACCGAACCGGCATTTGCGCTTGCTCACCATCAGACCTCGAATGCTTGGCCTCATCCACGACTGTTGCACCCTCTCCTCGTCACCTTCCTTTCTCCATCATCCTACCCTCAGTCTCCTTATCACCTTTGCTCGTCTAGGAGTGCTTCCTTGTTGTCTTATTGCACCCTTGCTTTTGCTTCTGCATCGATACCCAACGAGCAAACTACCCTTCGCAGTCGAGACCATCCCTGCTATCCGACTGACCTCATTGGTCAACTCTGTCGAACGACCCAAACGTAAACCTTCGCTCTGGTTGAAACGCCAACCTTCTTTCTGTATGGCCTCTTCTTGATTTCGGCGCAACACTCAGCCTGCGCATGCGCTGCCACGCCCCACAGTGCAAACCCTAATTGGTTTCAAAGCTTTGCAAAAGGCGTGCATACCCTTCCCCCACAACCAGCTCCTATCTTACGGTCAATTGCACGCACGCACGCACGTAGGCAAGCCAGCAAGCTCAGCTGTGCGTCCCGCTATTCCCATTCGATCATTGCGCAATCCCTCATCCACGTCAACCTAGACTCGGCTGCATATCGCTTTTCTCCCCCGTCATGACAACAGCACAATCAGACCCGTCTCGGCTGGATGCGCAGCCGTCAAGTCCGCTTGGCGCAGCAACAGCATCCAACAGCTTGGCTTCATCCTCCTCTCAGCCACGCTTCCTCAGTTCCAAATCCTTCCGTCGCTCCTCGGGCACCTTTTCCGGCGGCCGAGTCTTTGCGCGTTTCATCGGATCGTCTTCCTCTTCTTCTGCTCCTTCTTCGTCAACCTTTCCATCTCACGCGCAGCAAGACGCTATCAACGGTTGTGCGCAAAAGAGACCTTCGCTTGCGTCTCGCTTTTCCTCGCGCGCCTCTCGCAAAACCATCGACGCCACGGGCGTCGATCTAGAAGAACTCTCCAAACCCAATGGCAAATTCAAGAGCGGCATCAAGTGGAACTCGGATCAGCAGGCGCCAGAGCCCTTTATGGAGGCCTCTGACTCGACTGCAGCAGAGCGTGAGCTAGCTTCCCAACTCCAATCTCAGTCGGCGCTTGCTACAGGCAGCACCGCTGCTGCCCAAGCTCACGCTCAGAATCGTGGGTTAGGTCAGCCCACCGTCCAACAAAGCTCTTCCGTCTCTACCTCTTCTACCTTCCCTTCCTCCTCCTCTATCTCACATTTGCCCACAGCATCTCAAACCATCGCCGCGCTTGGTAACAGTGGCGTCCATCCTGATATTCTCGGCGCCGCGCGTTCCTCAACCATGCAAGCGGAACCACAACCTGCTGTCCAAGCCGCCTCTGCGCTCACAGCCACCGACTCGAGCCAACCAACATCCATCGAGCTCCAGCTCGAGACAGCTAGCGCCGATGCTACCACACCCTGCATGACGCCTCCGGTCAAGAGCAGACAGCCCTCTCACTCTGAGCAATCACCCACTGTCGACAATCACATGGTCGCCCGAGCCGCACAACTCGTCCTCGAAGCCGCCCGTCAGCAGGCCCGCGTCGAGACAAGGAAGAAGGGCAAGTCGGCTCCCGCTTCGCCTAAACGTAACACGTTTCATCTGTCTCCCATCGCTACCACCACTACCACCTCGAGTAACGACGACGATAACGACGACGACGCTGTTCTTGAAAAGCAGAATCAATCCGAGCTCGAACGTACGCCTTCGCAGCGAGCTCGGTCCAAGTCGGATGCGGGCTCACAGACCCAGGTCAAGCGTCGCAAGAGCTTTCTGCGGTCCATGAGCTCAAAGGCACGTCGCGAACGCGCTCAGGCCTTGGAAGATGCCAACTCGGAGCCTCCCACTCCGGATGCCAACAGTCCCTCGATGGGCTCCGGCACCACCTCGGGAACCGTCACGCCCGGCGGCAGGCGACGAAGGTACGTCGATACGCGTGATTTGGACCTCTTGGCACGCGAGCTTGCTGCCGAAGCCATCGCCGAGCAGCTGCCTCAGCCACACTTTGCCCGTCCCAGTCGTAGCGGCAGCTCGTCGCCTCATCGCACCAAGGCAAGTGCAGGTGGCCTGAATGACCCCCGCCGCCGCTCCTTCCCAAGCATTCTCGAGGACTCGCCTCTTCAAGATGACACGATTGCATCCATTCGTCCGGCATCCAACGGTCTCTTACCCATGACGCCGCTCTCTTCGTCCCGGCCCGCCGCACGCACCAAAGCGGCAGATGGCACCTCCAGTTCACCGTCCGCTTCCGCCTCACACTCGGACCCCACTAAAGGGCTGGTGCCCAAAGAGATGTTTTTGGGAATCGGCGGCTCACCTTACCCTAGCCTGCCGCCTCCAAGCTCGCGTTCGACGGGCCTGACGCTTGACACCACTGATCCATTCGGCATTCCTTTGACGCAAGAGAGCTCTCCCTTCGATGCGACCACCGCCTACGCCAACAAGACCAGCGTGTTCCATACGCCCAATCAAGTGGCCTTCTCGCGCAGCCAATCCAACGACTCGTCAAGCCCAGAGGCAAAGGCCAGCAAGCGTCGCCCTGTTCTCACCATGACCATGCATGATCCGGAGGCCGAACTGCAAGGCCTCACCAAGCCACCCAAAGATGCCAGCGCCAAACGCTTGACACCGTTTGGAAGTCGTGCCAGCAGCCGAGCTCCAAGCCCGCGCGCTTCCTACACGGATCTCAAGCAGGCGACCGCTTCACAACAAGAGGCCAGCGAGAGCGGTCTCGTGGTCGAAGATGGAGGCTTGACGGCAGACGCCAACGACCAGAAGATCGCAAGCAGGCGAAACTCGATTGCGCCGTCCGAGATGAGCATCTTGTCTGGGCTGGCCTCTGTCAAATCGAACAAAGCGAATCGCTTATCGACCCTGTTCCGCTCCAACAAGTCCAAGACGCGAGTCGAGGCGGAACATGCATCGCCGGGCGTCTCGCCAGGGACGAGCAACCAAGCGACGCCGTCCGGTGAACTTGCCTCGTTTAGCGTGTCGCCCCAATCGGCTGCCATCTCTGCTGGGAGTGATGCAGATGTTTCGCCGATGGCTTTTCACACGCTCGAGCTTGCATCGACGAATGGCACGCCGCGCTCGACCAAGCCAGCAAGCGCTTCTGCCAGTCGACGTTCGAGCATGGTTCCGGATCCTGTCGACTCTTCCACGGCCAGGAAGCGACCCGTACGAGCTCTGATGCGTCGACTGAGCAGCTTTAGCAAGAAGAAGGACAACAAGACGGAGAAGCTCAACGTGCCCGATGTCAGCACCATGCCTGTGGTGGATGTGGAAAAGCTCAAACAGCTCAGCAAGGCCAAGGATGCCGAGGCAGAGGGAGTTGCCGCTGACTCGGGAGAGATTGTCCATGCAGACGCCTCGAACGTCGACAAGGAGGAGAGCATTGTGGTCGCTGTTGCTGTTGCGAACGGTGACAAGGATGCAGCTCAAGATGCTCAAGTCGACACCAAGGTGGACGTGGGACTGGCGCCAGCTCTGCAAGGCTTGGACCTCTCAAACGCGTCGCGGGCACCAGTGAATGCAGAGATGGCCAAGAACGGATTCGGCACGCGGTCGGCTTACAAGGTCGGAGCTTCAGGCGATAGAGTCACAAACGAGCGTACCGAAGCCGAAAAAGCCAAGCCAGGCTTGGCAAACGATGTCGACGAATCTGTACACAAGGAGGAGAAGGAAGAGGAGGAGGCGGTGGCGACAAGGGCAGACGTGTGGGATCGCACACGAGCCGGGATGATTGTGAGAAGCGATTCTCAGACGCCATCGTCGGAAGATTCGTTTTTCTTGGGCAGCGGGCCAAGCACGACAAGTCGACCTGGGAGCGGAGCGCTGATGAAGCACGGGAGCGAGAGTGCTATCAGCGAGGAGCTGTACACGCCGGATCCTTCTACCGCCTACCTGCCGGCGAGCAAGACGGAAGAGGCCTTGCTGGAAGAAGCGGTGACGCTTGGTTCGACGGTGAGCAACGTGACGGTAGCTGCGGCTGCGGCTGCGGCTGTCAAGATGGTAGCATCGACCCAGGGCGACGTCAAGAGTCCGGTGATGACTGCGATTCCAAGCGAAGGACCTGGACCTGGATTTGAAACCGGCACTGCGATCTGATCCCGGGGCCAGCCAGATTCGAGGCAATAGATTCAGCATTGACAATCAAGTGATTGACCCAAAATTGGGTGTTTGTGTGTGGCCATGCCTGCCGAAAGTTTGGCTGGAATGAGATGCGGTGCTGTCGAAAGCGGAAGCATGCGTCACTACGGACGGACTGGTGGATGAGACCGTCGGCACAGGAACTCAGGGCCACGTTTTGTGCCTTACCGCATGGCTTTTTGTTGATTTCGGATCGACGATCGAGAAGTTAATGAGGGAGGAACAGACACGTTCTCGCTTAGAGAATATCATACGCTGCGAGAAGAGCCCGGTGGTAAAGGGGTTTATTTGACCGTCGGCAGGACTTGCATGGCCCACGTTCTCGTCACCGTTGAAATGGAGTGGCCGTGTCTGGCTGTCTCTGGCAATCAATATCAAGCAAAGATGAGCCAACGAGTAACACTCCGACGGGGGACTGTGCTGCAATCTGATTGGTGCCGCGGGCCCACTCTGGTGTATCGAGATGAAAAGACCAAGACGAAAAGATAGCAAGCTAATCTTTGTGAAAGTGCCGAGGAAAGGGACATTATTTTTGTTTGAGCGGCTTTGCAGTGGGTCAAGGCGGGAGAGTCAAGTCGCATAAAGAGCAAATGGGAGAAATCTTGTCCGTCCACGTTCCAAGCATGGCGATCTTCTGATTCGATTTGAGAAAATTCTGCTACTTTGCCTCTACGTCTCTCGCCTCTCGCCACTCGACTGCTGGATTGTGCCGATCCGCGGCTGAGAATTGCATTCACATACACACGCACATACACATCAGATAGCGCAATCCAATCAAACAAACCCCAAATTTTCTTCTTGTTCCTGTACAGTATCTGCCAGACTTCTGCCTGGCCTTTGCACAGTTATAATGATCTGATGCCGCTTTCTGCAATGCCGTGCACAAGCCAAGCCGGCGGGTGGGCGGGTGTATACGGCACCAAGTCAGTTGGGCCGCGGGTTTGGGCAACATTTGCCTATCGCATGGACCACCCGCTGTGTTTCCTTATTGAGGATGTGAGTGCGAATGCGGATGCGGATGGACGTTCAAGATTCTGCAACGCTGCCTCGCACCGCTGATCCCGTCCTTGGACGAAGCAAAATAGGCAAGGTTTTGGCATATAAAAGTCAGGAAGATCGTGTTCATCCACTTGTTGCCATCCTATCCCCACCCTGACCCCACCCCTCTCCTCGCCATCCTCACCTTGCTCGTCTGATCAGTCATGCAGATCGTAGCAAACATTGTGGCCTTGCAGGCTTTGGTAGTTGCGGCTGTCTCGGCCGCAGCTGTCATGCCTCGCGACTCGACCACCACCAACTCGTCGTCCAACGCTCCTACCTCGATCACCCCGGACAATCCCTTCCCCACCAACGTGGGCTACGCTGGCACCATCAAGTACGGAGCTCCTCCTTTCCTCGCCGTCACCGACGGCAACCCTGGCCAGCTCAAGGACGCCTCGATCGATACGCGAACAAAGCCGTACAACCACTCTGCTGACTGCACCTTCAACATCTTTGAGCACCTCGGTAACGAGTCGCCCTACTTTTCCTCGCCCATCTTTGCCGATTTCCAAAAGGAGCACGCTCGTCTGAATGAAAAGTGCACCGTCAAGCAGGTGCACATTCTCCACCGTCACGGTGCTCGTTACCCGACCTCGTCGACCACCGAGGGTGCGCCCTACTTTGGTGCCGTCATGGCCAACGTTTCCAAGCTCAACCACCCGGACTCTAACTTTTCGGCTTGGGGTCCGCTGGCTTTCCTCAACGACTGGAAGTACGAGCTAGGTGCCGAGGTGCTCAACCCGGTCGGTACGCAGGAGCTGTTCGACTCGGGTGTGCAGCACTACTACCAGTATGGAAAGCTGTACAATGCTTCCACCCAGGCACACAAGCCGGTTATCAGGACCACCAGTGAGCAGCGTATCCTCGACTCGGCACGTTACTGGACGCTCGGTTTCTTTGGTTGGGATGCTCCTACCAAGTACAACCTCGAGGTGATTCTCGAGGGTGGCGATGGCCTCGGCATTGACGATTCGTTCAACAACACGCTCGCTTCGTACGATACCTGCACCAACTCGGACACGATCACCGTCGGCGACACCTACCTTCGTCCCGTGTGGGATGCCATCTACCTGCCTGCTCCGCGTGACCGTCTGCAGCAGTACGTCTCGGGCCTCGAATTGACCAACGAGATGGTCTATGGTATGCAAAGCCTGTGTGCCTACGAGACGGTTGCTCTTGGCTACTCGAACTTCTGCGGTCTGTTTACCAAGCAAGAGTGGAACGGGTTCGAGTATGATTTGGACCTTCAGTTCTCGGGTGACTACGGTATCATGAGCCCCAATGGTAAGGCTCAGGGTATCGGATGGGTCAGCGAGTTCCTCGACCGTCTGACCAACACCACCTGGAACCCTGCCACCATCACCACCGAGAACAGCACGCTCGACTCGAACCCCACCTACTTCCCGCTCGACCAAACCATCTACGTCGACTTTTCGCACGACGACATTCTGCTCTCAGTTCTCACGGCGCTCAACTACACCCAGGTGGTGGGAGAGTTCCTTGACGCGGCCAACCCGGACCCGAACCGCACGTTTGTGCTGAGCCACATTACGCCGTTTGCCGCACGCATCGTGTTTGAGGTGATCGAGTGCGACGACAAGCCGGGCCAGAGGTTCATTAGGACCAAGCTCAACGAGGCCGTGATTCCGTACAGTGGAGCCGAGGGTTGCCCGTGGGGTGAATCGCTCTGCCCTATGCAGGACTTTGTCAACTTCCAGCGAGCCAACGCCTACAAGGATGCCAACTTCAACAAGGCCTGCTTCGGCACCAATGGCACCGACTTTGTCGTCACTGGCCCCGTACGATACGGAACTATCTACTAGATCTAGACCACACAAAAACACCTTTTGTAGCACTGCATCTTGCAGAGCATTGGGCAATCATCGAAAGAATATAGAGCCACCCGAGATGAAAATAATCGCCTGAACCAGTCTCGAGTCAATGACATTCATTGCGAAACCCAAGACACGGGTCTATGAGCTGAATTTCTGGTAGCAACGGCAATATTTGGCTGCAGAATATATAATTGCGGGGCAAACAATGACAGGGTCCAAATTGGTTTGATGGATTGATTGACTTATTACCGCTCACAGTCAGACATGTTGGCGCTCGGTCCAAGCCTCTTACTGTTTGGTTCATGCCGGTGGTGACAAGGCTGTTCGCAAGCAACAGCACCCTCACATAGCCACCACAGGTTTCCACTAGCTCGGCATCAGAGATCAGCCGGATAACCGGAGCGTCTGGAACAACCTATACAACGGCGGCGAATGCTGCGGATCTCTCACTTTGGCTCGTTAGCTCCTCGACGCTGCATCCCTTATTATAGGTCGGCGCAGTCTCCTCCTCAAATTGCAACCATCTTTGCTCCTCCTCTTTGTACATCGTATCAACACATTGGAATCGCAGCGGCAACAATGGCCACTAAAAGTACTGCCAACAAAAAGGACGACAGCAGCAGTCCTCGACGTAACCGGACGGATCTGCTGCAACCCGAGTTCAGCGCGCACTCGCCCGTCGAGCCTCTCGGTCATGATCTGCTACACGGGCCATCGCTGCAGGACCACATTGTTGTTGTTCTCGGGGTTGGACCTGGTCTCGGAATCTCCATCGCTCAGGTCTTCGCTCAACGCGGATACACCACCGCCATCCTCTCGCGGAGCAAACAGCGGCTCGAGCAGTGGGCTGATTCGCTCCATGATACTGCTACCGCTTTTCGAAAGGCAAACAACATTGGTACGGGCCAAGCAAGACTGTCGGCAGCATTTGCATGTGATGCACTCGACAACGATTCCATCACCAAAGCCGTTGAGCAAATTTGCGCTTACTGGCCAGACAAGAAGCTCGGAACCGCTTGTTACAACGCTTCCATTCGAAAGCGCGGTCCGTTCTTGCAGCAGAGGTTGGATCAGATCAAAGACGGTGTCCAGGGCTCGATCCTGGGCGGCTTCACGTTTGCACAGGCTACGTTGAGCAAGATAGAGCAGCACGGACAGGGCGGTAGTCTGCTTGTCACCGGAGCTACTTCGTCGACCAGAGGTAGAGAGGGATTTGCTGGTTTCGCGGCTAGCAGTGAGTTGAACAACAATGATCGAGCGTGCCAACGGACGTAGTTGACAGAGCATCAAGCTGACTCGTTTTGCTATCTCTGGGCATCGACGTTCAGAATCTGGGCTGAGAGCCATGTGTCAGGTATGTCGTCCTCGCCATCCCTGGCCAGTCCATCGCACAGTGCATATCTGACCTGCTTGTCTGCTTTCCTTTTCATCCATCATTCCATGCCGCTGAGCAGTCGATTGCCCGCGAATACGGTCCCAAAAACGTCCATGTGAGCCACGTCATCATTGATGGCCTCATCGAATCGGATACCGCGCTCGAATTCCTCGGCATGCCCAAGGGAAGCCGTTTCCCCGATGGATCTGTAAGTTTGCAACATCCCCACACTCTCGTATCGACTTGCCGACAATACGTCTGACTCGGAACTTTCTTCTCTTCCTTCGCGCTCAGGCTCTGCTGCCGCCTCAAATGGCAAAGACGTGGCTGTTCCTCGCGCAGCAGCATCCTTCGGCGTGGACGTTTGAGATGGACCTACGCCCCGCTCGTGAGCACTGGTAGACATCTTTTCATCTTTCAAGCAATCATTTCTATGATCACGACCTGCTCACCAAGAGATTACTGTCGAATAAACTTGATGCGACACACGCTACACAGACGAGATGCCTGTTGAGCATCATCATGAAAGGCATAAAAGTGTTGAAAACGCTTAAATTTTTTTGACAGTGCACTCTACCGAGGTTGCAGAGACAAGCGACAACGGCAGGGCAATTGTTGAATTGGTAAAGTTTGTTTGTAGTTGGCCGATTGTTTGGGGGGTCGATGAAGCTTTCGGGCCGGACTGGAACGTCCAATGCCGACAGAGGGGCAGTCTTGGTGAGGGACATCACCGGAGAGCTGACGTTTGCCAAAACCGAACGTGAGAATTCCAAGCCGTTGAAAATGCTCTAAGATTCGTCAACGTTGTGTAAACGGGTCACCCGTGTTGTAGGAGGGCGTTCCGTTTACTTGGATCGGGCGCGCATCTTTCTGCGCTTGCGACGAAGTCTGCGCATACGCTTCTTCCTCCACTTGGCTCGCATGTTGACAAAGCTGTAGATGGGGTGATGAGGTGCAATGAATGGGGTGCGGACAGTGTAAGTTTCTTGTTCTGAACTGGACCTATTATAATGCCGAGAGGGTGGCCGCTGCTTCCAACTGCTACTAAAGATCCCCTACGTAGTCTCAACTCGGGTCGACTGCCTAGCAAATGTGCTAGTGCTGATGACGACGACGATCAAAAGCTGCGAGTGCGCTGCCAAGGTTGCATTGCCCACTTGAGTCCATCGTCGCGATGCTTATGCTGTTGCTGCGTTGCAAGTGATCATGAGCGGACAATATTGTTGGAGCGTTGGCGAGAAATGATACCTACCTGACTTGATCAAATGAGAGCTACTTGGTGGGAGAGAAGAGAGGAAAGGCAAGTAGCCAGACGAGCTTTGTAGCGCTCACTCCACTCCTCTTGCCCGCTCGCGCACAGCGACCACGGCAAGGCTGTCAACTTTCGTCACTGGACCTGCGGCGTACCAATCTCACTGCGGTCATGGCCTCTGCGCAATATACTTACTATTTGAGCTTCCGTCACCGGGAGACTGGCGAACTGGCTCTCTGGTCGACCATTTTTCCCTCTGCTGAAGTGCCCGATCACTGATGGGCAGTGGCCAAAAAGGTCATGTGACATTTTTCCCACCCGGCCGAGGCATCTGATCGCCTGTCGAAAATTGCAGCGGTCAGCTGGTATATGATTGGTGGGTCTTTGGTCGGTCTAACACTTTATTGATCCAACACAGGTTGTGATCTAACTTCGTGGACAGATCGGGAGACTCAATGTGCACCTGATCAAGACCACGTTGCTTCCGTTGTACGAACAGGAGAGAAGCCATGACACTTGCATGCAACGTCTGACGGTGAGTTGAGCGACTCAAGCAACCAGAACGGCCCATTACTGGAATATAGGCTCCAGGCCGTGGACCGCACCAGGCAGCGAGTACGTCGGCGGTATCTTGACAGCAGCTTGCCGATCGTATCTCGGAAATGACCGTGAGATATGCTTCTGTTTGTGGAAAGCACCGCTGAATAACCATTCTTGAGCCACCCGGGCAACGAACATGCGCACACTCTGTGATACCAAGTCTCAATAACGAAGGCCGGAACTGAAGCAGGCTGTTTCCTGACACATCAGAAGGCGAGCTGAGCGGACTGGGTGAATGCTGTATTTGAGGGGCAATAAAGTACAATGGCGTGGTAAGAGGACCGAGAGGGGAAGACTTGAAGACTTGTGCTGTCGAAGTTCTGAGAGCAGCGGCTTCGTCGCAAGCCTGAAAAACAGATGCATGCCACGAGCGCCGAACGCAAGGACCCTGTTCATGGGAGCAACAAATCAAAGGTATAGATGGATCCAGGTTGCGGCGAGCTCTGCCGTCTTGGAGAGGCGCACAGGCCACACGATCGGCTACGAGCTGTTTTGACAGAACCGTTCCTTACTCGCTGACGATGAGCTCGCTGACTGTCCAGTCTTCGTAACTTCCGTCCGGCAGGTACCTTCTGACAACAAGAGGAATCTTTTTGGCCGCCAGTTCCTTCATGGCGATCTCCAAAGGGTCGGTCTCGCCTTCCGTTGGGACAAGCACTGGTGCGTTCATTCTATTGATCATCACAAAAAAGTCACGCTGTCAGCTATTCGGTTCAATAAAATCTGAGCAGCATCCGATCGAGCGAGGTCGTGAGGCAGAACATGGAAACTTACGAGATCTGCAGGGCACGGGTACCGAGAATCCTGGCACGCTCGTACTTGGTCATATAGGGCGTTGTGATGCGTTCGGCGTTGGCCTGACCAGCCATTGAGGTGGATGGGTCTCCGCCAGCAGAAGAATGGACGATGCCGTTGGCCGCGCCGTCGGCACCATCGTCGAACTGCTCCTCTCCAAGATCATCGCCGTCGTAGACAGGCTCCTCGTCCTCGTAGTAACTGTGTGGGAGAAAGCACAAGGGAGCAGATACGTCAGCAACTTTTGCAATGGCTGGATGAGCATCAGCTTCATAGATCCGATCATTAAGCTTGGAGAACAGCTTCCGTTATTACATACGTTTCCTCACCACCGTCCTCGCGATCCGACATGATGCCAATATGGAAGCGGCGTTTCCGAGAGCGTGTCCGTCCGAGCTGCGCTGAGCAAAAGGTGTCTGTTCAGCGGACAAGCAAAGGTCTTGCACGTCTATACTGGTTCCTCCAATGTCGAGTATGGCGACAGGTGTTTCCTTGGTATCCTGTCGGAGCAATCGGGTCGAGATTGTTGGGCAGGAGTATGAGGTAGGAGCGGGTTTGACGACGGAGCAGTTCAAAAAAAGATGAAAGCGCCGATAGCCGAAATTTTGACAAGTGGAGAAGCGCGTCCATCAGCATCGGGGGTGGTCCGAATTTCGATCGGGAGATTCTGTCGTGCTCAGATTGTTCATTTGAACGGCACTACCGTCGTATGGATACAGGTTGCATTGCTTTGTGTTAACGGAATCCTAATTCACGACTCAGAAATGACAGACTGGGACAGCACGAGGGTGGACGGTAGCGTACAGCCTACCTGCAAAGGACCTCCTGAGGACGTCAACGCTGGTGATGCCGTCAATATTACGGGAAGGATGACATCCTCTCGAACTAGCCACAGATGTCTTTTGCTACACGAGATTGTTGCAGGTGCTCCGAAGCCAGTTGAGATCCTGACTCTCGCCGCACAGGCAACAGTTTCGGATCCCATATCATGTTTGAACATTAACATCATTGCTGCAATGTTGTTCCCTGCGGATGACCATTTCGCAGGACTGGCATGGCACGAAAAAAGATAAAATTTGAAACCAGAATCGGCTTTGCACCAAAGAGATGCTTCGACCCCCGCAATCCCTACAAACCAAGATAGAAGAGTTCGAACGGATCCACCTGATCTTCCGGCTCCTCTGCTGTGCACGCCGGCCGCTTGCATTGAGATGTCAAAGCGCGAGAGGGATTAAGAGACAATGTTCTGAATATCCGGTTCGACTGACGTTGGAGGAAGCGGAAACCCGTCGACCTGTCTCTCGGCAACATGAAAAAGCAGGCAATCCCCAAGCGAGCTTGCAATTGAAATATAGTCAGTCGTTCTTGGGGCCCGCTTCTCGACAATTGACAGCGGAGCATCTAAGACAAATAAAGCTCGATTCGTTCGCACGGGGCTGTTTCTCTGCTGCTGCCGCCTTGCCTCCGCTAAGGTCTAACTGACGCTGTTCAAATGCCTTAGACTCCAAGGGGCCGTCACTCGCGCTGGCGTTGAATTTCCGAGTCGGACTTTGCGAAAAGTGACATCTACAGGACGCGTTGGACCTGTGCCACTGGGGGAGAGGGAAGAAAAGGAAGGGTCTGCTTCATTCATCTGCAGGCACATTCTTGCAGCATCTTTTTGTCTTGCGAGCAGCCGAGGCGGCACATCCTATTACATCCTGAAGCATTTTATCCAGGCATACAGGCGCAGATGCAGGCGCGGCAGATGCAGGTGCAGGGGCAGGTGGGAATGCAAATGCAAGTGCAAGGGCAAGTCGCTGCAGCAAGCGCAAGCGCAGGCGACCGGTGCCAAAGACAGCGCGAGTAGAGCAACTGTAGTGTAGGTTACAGACAGTATCGTCATCCTTCGCTCACCTCTCTCGCTTTCCTGCATTGTTAAAAAGGACTCTCGAGCCTCAAGCCGCAGCAGCAATCCAGTCCCGACTTCATAGCCGTCGCTGCTCTGTTCACGTCTTCCCTGCACCACCATCTACTTTCGATCTCATTCCATCACCCCCACCAAACTCCCACCTCGTACTGCTACGGAGAAGCACGTCCACGTCCACGCCGCCAGAAGCAGGAGCACCTTGAATCTGCAGCCCGAACGCAACCACAGGCAATGAGCTACTACAGTCGGCAAGGCGGCGCAGGCCACACCTATGAACCTGTTGCTGACCCACAGCAACAATACTACTACCCCGAGTCCGACTATCAGGAGGCGCCTGTCACCTCTTCAAGGTAAGCTCTTAAACTTGATCTTGCGCATTCCCGCTGCGACTTCATTTCGCGGCCACGCTCAAGACAGCTCTGACTCATCCTAACCCTAACCCTCCATCTTACCTGCGCACATACTGTCTCTCCTTTCTGCCACAGACAACCGTCCAGAGTCAGGTCCAACTCATCAGGTAGTCGCTCCACCTCTCAGGGCCCTGCCGTCTACAATCACCAGGACATCCCGCCTGTTCCCTCGAATCTCTCCATAGCTAGACAAAGAGCATCGCCCGGTCAAGCTTCCTCCTCGTTTGCCCAAGACCCCTTCTCGCAATCCTCTCATTTCTCCACCAGAAACGTCTCCAACACCAACCATCCGAGTCAGTGGGACCCCAACGCTTCCTTTGACGCTGACCCCACCGCTCCGCTCTATGATCCTACTCCGCTTCCCGGATCCGGTCAGCTCAACGCTCATACTTCGCAGCACAGCATCGATCTAGGCTCGCGTGGCCCTTCCTATGACCATCAAGCCATGCAGCAACACTACCCTTATGGCGGTGCATCCTCCTTCCCACGTTCCGACAGCTACCAGTCTGGCAGGCCTGGTGGGAACGGCTACCACTCTGTCGATGATGAAAAGAGCCTGTATTCCCAGCACGGCAATCATCCTCCCGCTGGTTGGAACGCAGGAGCGCCTCCGCTGCCCTACAACGACATGCCCGCTTCGCATTCGATGATCCACATGGGTCAACCAGCTTATCCTCCCACCCCCTACGGCGAATACGATATGCACGCTCCAGGCATGCCCGAGCCTCACATGTCGATCGGAGGCCTTGGTGCACCCGGTGCCCTCATCGCGGCGCCACCCATGCACGCCATGCAAGACCAAAGCTCGACCTTTATGCGCGAGAACCGCGAACGCATCATGCGCAAGCGTACCGTCAAGCGCATCCCGCTGCAGGACGGCAACCTCGTCCTCGACATTCCCGTCGCCGCCAGCATCAGCAAATCCAACACCAACAACCCAGAGTTCCGCGAGATGCGCTACCAGGCTTGCACCTCGGACCCAGACCGCTTTATCGAGGAGAGGTACACGCTGCGTCCCTGGATGTATGGTAGGGAGACCGAGATGGCCATCGTGCTGACCTGCTACAACGAAGACGATGTGCTCTTTGCAAGGACCATGAGCGGTGTCATCAAGAACATTGCCCACCTCTGCGGTCGTACGCGTTCCAAGACGTGGGGACCTGACGCATGGAAGAAGGTGGTCGTCATCATTGTCGCAGATGGCCGTAAAAAGGCAAACGAACGCATGCTCAAAGCGCTTGGCTTGATGGGATGCTACAACGAAGGTGTCATGAAGGACCACGTCCTCAACAAGCCTGTCGAGGCGCACATTTTCGAATATACGACGCGCGTCCAGGTTACCGAGAAGGGCGAGGTTCAGGTCACACCTTGCCCGATCCAGGTCGTCTTTTGTCTCAAGGAACAAAACAAGAAGAAGCTCAACAGTCACCGATGGTATTTCAACGCCTTTTGCCAGATGCTCAAGCCCAACGTTTGTGTCCTCCTCGATGTAGGCACCAAACCCACCGGAACATCGATCTACGAGCTCTGGAAATCTTTCGATAAGCATCCACGCGTCGGTGGTGCCTGTGGAGAGATCTGCGTCGACACGGGACGTGGCTGCACCGCCCTCTTCAACCCGCTCGTCGCTTCGCAGAACTTTGAGTACAAGATGTCCAACATTCTCGACAAGCCGACCGAGTCGGTCTTTGGTTTCATCTCGGTGCTTCCGGGCGCCTTCTCAGCGTACCGGTACAAGGCGCTGCTCGGTCGACCCTTGGAGATGTACTTCAAGGGCGAGAAGCTGCATTCAGGCGAAGGCAGCGGCTCGATCTTTGAGGGCAACATGTATCTCGCCGAAGACCGCATCCTTTGCTTCGAGCTTGTCACCAAGGAGCGCGAAGGTTGGCTTCTGCGCTACGTCAAGTCGGCCAAGGCGTACACGGATGTACCGGACCGGGTGCCGGAGTTCATCTCGCAGCGTCGACGATGGTTGAACGGATCGCTGTTCGCCTCGTACTATGCTGTGTGGCACTGCTACCGCATCTTTACCTCGGGTCAGCCGTTCTTGCGCAAGCTCTGGCTGTTGTTCCAGGTGCTTTACAACCTGGTGGTGCTCGTGTTCAGTTGGTTCGGCATTGCCAACTTTTTCCTTGCGTTTTACTTTTTGCTCAACGCGTCGACCAGTACGGCCGGCCGCGAACCGTTTGGCGGACAGGGTGCCGCCATCATCGAGGTATTTCAGAACATATTCATCGCCATGGTCATCGTTGTGCTGGTGTGTTCGCTTGGCAACCGACCTCAGGGATCCAACTTTGCCTACACGTCGGCCATTGTCATCTTTGCACTCATTATGGGACTGGCTCTTTATGCGGCTGGATTCACGACCTACTTGACTTTTGAGGCATCGGGCCTCACACATGCAAGTGGATGGCGCATCAGCAACCTCGAGACGCTCTTCAAGACATCGGGTTTCCGCGACATTGTCATCTCGCTGGCGGCGACATACGTCATGTGGATCGTGTGCTCCATCTTGCACTTTGAGCCATGGCACATTCTCACGTCTACGGTTCAGTACCTGTTCCTCCTGCCCACGTACTTGATCATTCTCAGCATGTACAGTATGTGCAACACGAACGATCTCTCGTGGGGCACCAAGCAGTCGAACGGACCTGCGACCGATTTGGGCGGCGCCACGGGCTCGGGTGCCAAGCAGGACGGAAAGGGCGAGATGGTCGAGGTTAAGATCCCCACTTCGGCCGCCGAAGCGGAAGAACTGTGGTCTCACTACCGACAAACACTCTCGCAGCCGACAGTCGAGGTCAAGCAGAAACGCGACAAGGCGACGCGGCAGGAGGACCACGCCAAGAACTTCCGTACCAACCTGGTACTGATCTGGATGTGCACCAATGCAGCCGTGGTGATTGTGTTTACCAGCACCTGGTGGAATAAGTACGTGCGCAACCACATTTTCGCTGATGCGGTTCGCAAGGGCGAGCCGGTCATCAACCCGTATCAAACGGTGATCTTCTGGTCCACGGCTGGATTGTCGGCTGTACGCTTTGTTGGCAGCATCCTGTTTTTGATTCTGCGTCTCTTTGGACACTGAAAGTTGGTCATTTTGTACGAATGCTGCTTCTCTCGCTCGTTCTGACTTAGCCTCGTTACAGCGACTCGAGTTGACGGTCGCTTCCAATCTTGTGCGCATGCGTGCGTTTCCATTGTCTGCTCGATATGCTCTGTAATTCAGCTATTGGTTGATCAACCCTGCCGTTTCCTTTGATCGCCTAGCACTCGTGGGGCCTTCAAGATGGTAGCCTCATATGGCATGTACGCTTTATGCCTGTGTTTGCCAGTAATTTCTTTTCACATACAGTATTGCGAATTGCGGTGATTCGTGTTGATGGTCAAAGGCCACTCTGACAGCAAAAGAACAGAGATGCTTTGGTGAAAAAGACAGAATGGCTGGAAAATTAGGCCAGAAAAAGGGGTCCAAAATGGCCTCTATGACGGCTCTACGCGTGCTGCTCTGTCTACTGCAAACGAAGAATCATAGCCGCCCGACTTCCGAGCTTTGACTTTTTCCTGGAACGAGAATTTTTCGAGAGCAAAAAAGAGAAAGCGCAAAGGCACAGCAGAAACAGCAGAAATGCTCAGTTCACTTTCATCTCTGTTCTCGAGCATTCCTTCTTTCCCCCTTGTATTCCTACAAACATTCCGGGACCGTTAACGCAACCGCAAGCGTACTCGTATTTGCCAGCTTCACCAGTCGCAGCCAGGCAGTCGCGGTCCACGGTCACATTTACGGTCGCCTCCTTCGAGACCTTCAAACGCAGAAGCCGAGGATCAAGACGCAGGCGAGGCTCGATCCATCGTCTCTCTTGTTGACCCTTTCCCTTTGCCAGCGTCCCTTCCCGTTCGAGCCGAGAACATGCCACGATCTGCGGCATCGACGCCGCTCAAAAAGGCCCAACAGCCGCCATCAACGCCCGCACAACTCCCAACGGCGACGGAACCCGCATCGACACTAGCTCCGTCATCTGCCTCTGCTCATCCTACCCCGACCCGATCCAAAGCAGACATGGCCGAAGCACCGGCACCGTTAGATCACAATGATCCCTCCTCGTCCAATAACGCTGCATCTGCATCCGTCGCCGTTCCTAACAGGACTCGCCACCGCAAGAGCAAAAAGAGCATCTCCGGCATCAAGGATCGCTCCTCCGAGTTTTCCCCCTTCCAGACCATCAGCGAAGGTCGTGTATCGCGTCTTCCAGTCGTCTTTACCCGCGATGCAGACTACTTTTTCGCCGTCTCCAAGACCTCGGTCCGCATCTATTCGCGTACCACCGGCCAGGTCGTCTCGACGCTCTCCAGCGGTCCCGGCTCTCATTTTGCTCCCATCACCGCCATCATGATCAACCCCTCCAATCCGTTGCAGCTCATCACCGCCTCGCTCGACGGTCGTGTCAAGCTGTGGGACTTTTTGGACGGTGTTCTCCTCGCCTCATTTGACCTCCAGCTGCCCATCTCAGGTTTGGCTGCCCATGCCTCGACCCCAAACACCATCTATGTGCTCCTCAAAAAGTTTCGCCACCGCGATGCAGACATCGCTCCCAGGAATATTGCCGAGATCTTGAGTGCACTCGATGGCGGTGCGCCTTTCAACACCATCATCGGTCATTTCAGTCTCGATCTCGGTGCGTACACCCACAATCTCGCATCCATGCCCAAGTTCTCACGCGGCGCCTCGCTGCGCCCCGAGCTGGTGCGGATCGCAAAGACGCGCGAAGCCGTCTCGATCGGTGTCTCTCCCAACGGCGAGTGGCTCGTCGTCGTGGGCAACGACAAAGTCCAGGTGGCGAGAACCAACAACCTTGCTTCTGGCTTTACCAGGTTCATCTCTTCGCATCCTGGCTCTCACCAACATCAAAGGGAGTCCATGACCTGCATGGCCTTCCATCCCACCGACTCAACAAGGCTTGTCACTGGAGATTCCAAAGGCCGCATCCGCGTTTGGTACTGTCTCCAAAACAGCTTCATGGCGCCATCAAAGGCCGAAGCAGACGATGGTATGGAGAGGCATGCTCCCTCAACCGTGCTCCACTGGCACGCTCATGCCGTCTCGTCGCTCTGCTTCTCCACCAACGGCGCACATTTGCTGTCAGGAGGGGAGGAAGGTGTCCTGGTCGTCTGGCACCTTGGCGCCTCTGGCAACGCCGCTTCTAAGGAGTTTGTCCCGCGTCTCGGCGCTCCACTCTCGGCGATTGCGGTTGCTAACGGTCTTGACGGAAGGGAACAGGAGTATGTCGTCTCGCTTGCAGATGGAAGCATCACCTTTGTCTCGTCCATGTCACTCAAACCCACTCGCACTTTTACTCGCATCAAGATCGATGCCTCGCGACACCTGCCTGGCGCCTTTGTTCCCGCCGACACGCCCGTGCCGCTTGCTGTGCATCCTGCCACCCGTAGCCTTGTTCTCCTGGCTGGCCATCCATCGTCGTTGCAGTTTTATGATCCCATTAAGGACGTCAATACCATGGAGCTCGAGGTCGCACCTTCGAATCGTGTTTCACGCGCTGACGACGAGCAGATCGAGCCAACTCGCGTTGAACGCGTCTTGTTTTCCCCTTTCATCTCTTCCAAAACCGCCGAAGCCGGCGAGTGGATGGTTACTTTTGACAGCCGCAACCTGTCCGATGTCGAAGGCGAACTTGAAGTCGTTTCCGAGTCGAGTCTCAAATTTTGGCGGTGGAACCCAATCATTCGACGCTACACGCTCAACACGCGTATCGACCGACCACACAATGGAAAGCGTCTCACCTCGATGAATTTTTCGCCTCGCTCGGCGCTGCTCGTCACCACCGCTTCCGACGGAAAGGTACGCAGCTGGCACGTGGCCTCACGTAAGCTCAAGTCGGGCAAGGTCGAGAGCTACTGGGCCTGCCGCTCTGTTTTCGGGTATCGCGACCAGACTCCCACCGCCACCGCCTTTTCTGCCGATGGGTCGATCCTTGCCGTTGGTCAAGCTGGCTCGGTCACGTTATGGAATCCCGAAAGCAATCTTTTGTCCATGGTCATTTCAGCGCCCGAGCTGGCTGGGGGGTTGTACGGTCTAGCCTTTTCGGGCCGATACTTGGGTCTCGCGACGCACTCGGCAGTGCTAGTGTGGGATTTGATTCTGTCTCGACAAGTCTCTCGCAAATGCATCGACCTTGGGCTTCAAGCCAAGCTACTGTTGCCTGCTTCCGGCTGGAAAGCCGCCGACGGCGACGAGGAGGAGGAGGAATTGGAGGAAGAGGAGGAGAGGCGATCCATCTTTACTCTCATCTCTTCCACCGAGACGGAAACTTTTGCGGACCACGGCTCTGTGCGTCTTGCACCGCAGCTCAAGACGATCGTTGAGTCCGTCTCGCTCGTGTCGGACAGCGAGATGGCGTCTACCTCGCTGTTTGCACCCTCCGCGACGGTCAACAACAGGGCAGCCTCGTCTATAGGTAAGGCTGTTTTTCGCACTGCCGTCTCTTTTGTCGCACCAGTCCCATTGCCAGCCGGCTCGCATTCTGAAGCTCAGGAATTTGTGGGAATCAGCGAGAACATGGATCTCGTCACCTTTTCCTCGTCGCCGTCTACGTCAGCCTCTAGCATGGCTGCCGGCGACGTCACGGCCGAAAGCATCCGCGGTATCTCGAGCGTCAGGAAGACGCTGTTTGACGATCTCTTTGGACCCTCTACCTTTTACGACGCGCGCGGAGATGCAGAGGACGATGACGACGAGGCGCCTAGAATTTCAACGGACGATGCAGGTGGTGTTGGGTCCGGGATCGCATCGCTGTTTTCCACCGCTCCACACCTATTGCCGCCTGCAACGCTGTTATTCGACGCGTTTCTGTCCAAGATGCTTCCCGCTGCCAACACGAGGCCAGCCGTTCCCAACGCCACGCCAGCCGGCTCGACCTCGCACATTTATGGCACTGAGAACGAAAAAGCAGACGTTATCAAGGCCGACAAGGTGGACACAGCAGCATCTCAGCAACGTGGTGTGCAGGACATCTTGCTCGCAGACACGGACGAGCTGGTCGAATTGTTTAGAAACCAGATCTTGGTTGATGGTGCCGATAAAGCCGAGTCACCTACAAAGATAAGCGGAACCGGTGCGCCATCAGCGGCGACCACGCCAGCCAAGAAGGCTCACATCAACGGCACCGCATCGGTCACATCCGCTTCGAAAAGCAAAGGAGCACCGAGCAACGCCAGCACGCCTCAACAGACCGGGCACGCAGACAATGCGTCGCCGTCAAAGTCTTCGAGGAAGCGCAAGATGTAGGCGAGTCACGATCTGTCACCCTGGCAATAGCCCGCACAACGGAGAAATGACTTGTGTAATGTCTCACTGAATGCCAATGACGAAAAAAGCGTGCAGCGCCACGAGCATGAAGTTTTGATCCGACTAAGCAGAAACACTGTAGCATGTGTTTCTGGCACATATCTGCTAAACGTCGAGTGGCACATGTCTTGAGGAGCGACCAAAGTTTGCTTCAAGTTGCTGTCACCGAGCTTGCCTTGCCTACTTTTTGTCCGAGCTGCGCCGACGGGATTATTTTGCAGGCAAGCGAACCACGAGGACACTTCGGAATCCGAGATTGCACGCGTAAAAAGTGGGGATTTTTTGGGTTGCTTTCGTGATGCACTGGTGCAGCGGAAATAGCACCTAAAGCGACCGATCGACGTTGTTTTAAAGTTGCGGAATCCGAGATGCGCGCAAAGGCGTACATCGCCGTTGGAAGCTCGCTTGGGCCTCGTTCTTTTGTCAAGATCTTGTTGCCGGTCCATCTGACTTTGGCCGCAATGGGAGAGGAAAGGAGACGAAAGTTAGACCCACTTGCGCAGCGTATGTGGAAGAGATATATACCTGAGCGGCGGAGCTTTGAGAAGCGGCAGCGACGTATCCCCATCAAATCTATCGGTTGCTTATTTGCCCCTACGACAAACCACAGATACCATGCCCTTTCATCGTAAGTTGGCAGCTGTGAGCGGCTTGGAAAGACAAGGCGAAGGCGATGCATCCACTGGCCTCGTTTAGCTGATCATTTGTGATTCTGCTCCTGCATTGCCGAACAACAACAGGCATCTACGCTCCCCCGGGGCTCTTCAGTCGGGAAGAAAAGCGAGAGCTGGTCAACAGCATCGCCGACATGTAGTAGGTGACGCCTTCACGTCTATCCTGACCACTGAGAGTGCGCTTCAACTGACAGAGCCGCTTCCCATTATGAACTCACCGCGACGCGGAAATCAACAGCATCAGCTTCGGGCTCCCACCTTTTCTGATCATCACTCTCTTTGTCCCTATCGACGGCGAGCAAGACTTTTTCATCGGCAAGCAGAGCCACGCCGAAAGAGAGAAGGAGTCAGGAAAGCCTTTCGTTCGCATTGTTTCACAACATCTTGCTCGTTTGAGCGAGGGAAAGGAACGTAGAATGGACACCATCCAACGACTCGAAGATCGCTTTAGGCCCCTGTTGGAGGCGAAAAATTGCGAGTGGGAGGTGAGTCGCGGTGCCAAGATTAGCCCATGACATTTGATTTGCAGCTGACTGACACATCCACTCTGGCTTCGCATCGCATTTGCGCTCTCAGATCCACATCGAAGAGCCTCCAGCGGATCTGTGGCATCTTAGCGGGCACAACTATCCTGCTCCAACCACCGAAGCCGAAGCGGAATGGAGAGCTGCCAACAAAGCAGTGCCTTTCGAGGGACCAACGATGGCAGACCATCTGTTCGAAAAGTCGTCCAAGTCGTCTGCTTTGTAGCCGCGCTGCTCGAGCGTCGATCGTATCCAGTGAGCTAGGCTGCTGCAATTCCACCACGCTTTTTGCAATGTCATTGTCTCACCCGCATGCTGGCAATCTGACTGTCAGGTCCTTTTTGTCCCGATGCTTCAGATGAAATCGAGTGCGAGTGTGTACATGCTGACCCTTGCTCCCACTCCTGAGCCGGCCGTGACTCTGACAGCTTCAAACATGTGACCGAAGCCAAGAACGCTTCTCTTCGCCGAGGCGGACGCTGAGAGGTGGGTTGCCTCCGCGGGGACCGGCAATAAGTGGATGAGGCTCCGGAAATAAGTTATTAGCGGCACCCTTATTTGACAGCTCTCTGCTGCAGCTGCGATGCCACAAGCTGCACCCTGCTTGCCGCCTTGTCGTCTGCTTCAGAGCTACGTCTGACACCTGTGCTCGCAACTCAACAAACGTGATTGCACGTCCACATGCAACAGGTTCGGCAGCATCGGCGTTGCAGCATTCGGCACATTCGTTCGGCTGATAGCCGTAGCTTTTCCACGAATCTGGATGTGTTCCAAACTCCAATCTCCCTTCGACCGCTTTGCTCTTCTGTCTTTGCGACAACCACCTCCGGCTACTGAGGCCAACCACATCCTTGTGTCTACGCCTTGCTCGCAACTCTACCTGATTTTTTGTACCGCTTCCATCCACTCCGGCTCCGATCCACACACTCGCCGCCAGACCCTTGCCACACCCCTTGCCGCATCAATCTTGACACCGCCTCTGATCTGGCTTCGACCTCCAGCTCGCCATATTTGCCCCCGAATGGTCGTCGCTGACATGTCCGTCAAGGCTGACAAGCCACGCTCTCTGAATCGCTCCTGCATTCAATGTCGAGAACGCAAGATCAAATGCGATCGTCTCGACCCTTGCAATCAATGCGTCTCCCGAGGCAACGGAGACGATTGCAAGCACGAGCTGCGAAAGAAGAGGGCCAAGAACAAGCGCCCATTTCCCAAGAGAAAGAGCCGTGTCGCTGATCCATCAGCCTCGACACTGGCTCATGCCCACTCTGTCGCACCAAGTAGAGGCAGTTTTGGCGCAGCACGCTCACCGCTCCCATGGGCTGAACGACCCATGACGTCTACTTCGTACCATAGCGAACAAAGTCACACGCCATCCAGCGGCTCTGGGAGGGTCATCACTCCCAACACCTCGACCTCTGCCTACAGCTTCTTCGACCATGCAAAGCAGCCGGCCGACGTGGCGCCCGTTCGAGCGGCCTCTTCATCTTCGTCGAGATCAGCGAATCGACAGCCTGACGTCCATTTCCTCTCGAAACATTCGAGCTCCTCCGATGACTCTGATGACTCGGACAGCAGCGACGAGGCCGATCAAGCAGATGACCGTCTCAACATGCTCGAAGCCAATCAACTGCTGTGCATCAAGAGCGCTCCACAGGCTAGGTGTCCCTTTGCCCTCAAGGACGTCTACGAAGAATGGCGTGGCATGTCGGTCGACAACCGCCGACACTTGATTCAAGAGGTACGGTCGGCATTGCCCAGTCTACCCCAGACACTTCACTTGCTGCACGACGTCTATGTTCAGCGACTGCATTCGATTCACGGCAACATTGTCCACATTCCCACCATCCAAGTCGTCTTGACTGAGCTCCTCAGCGAGCCTGATTTCGAGAAGCGCGATCGCTACGCCTTTGGACACATCACCGCTGCCCTCATGGTCATCTTCAGTGCGCTCAAATTTGCTCCGCTCGATCGCACTTACACTTGGGGTCGGACCGCAAGCGCAGGCTCCAAGATCGAGCCGCTCACACAAAAAGAGCTCCGTCATCGAGAGAAAAAGATTTTCGCGCTCGTCAAACGTATCCAACGCTTCGAGTCCACCTTTACCTTTGGCAGCGTGACAGAGCTTCAGACCGCCCTACTGATGCTTGCGTGCGGCAAAGGCTCGTCGTCGTTTCTCGACTCGGTAGCCGATTGCGCAATCCGCTCAGCCATGCGGATGCGCATCCATCGTCTAGGCTCATTTGACAAACTGCACGATCCGAGGCTCCGTCCTCAGCAAGTGACGACCGTCGAGATGGCCATTCGTTGTTGGTGGGCTCTGGTGCGCCGCGACTGGAGTCAGAGTAGCAAAAGTCGGTCCTACCGCATCTCTCCTTCGCAGTTCAACACTCGCCTCCCCCTGAACCTGTTTGACGACGAGCTCCTGCAGACGCCTTGTCCGCGCTCACATCTCCGCTCGACTTGGACGCACGTAAGCTACTCGTATGCTGCCACCGACTTTGCCATCATGGCCCGAACTCTCGTCGATCAGGTCAATGCGCAATCCAGCCTCGACGACGGTCCCAACTCGATCGAAGGATGGGGCCTCGTTTCGGTGTTTGGTCAGCGGCTCAGTGCGCCGCAGCGCGACTCGCTTGACCAGATGTTGCAATCGCTCGTCGCCTCTTTTCCCGCACACTATTCGCTCGAAGCACCGTACGAGGTCATTGGCCTGGTAGACGTCGAACGATGGCTTTTGCACCAGAAGCTCTTTCACCTCTATCTCACGTTGCATATGCCGCTCGTCTCGGAAGCCTCACGTCCGCACGGTAGCCTCATGTACATGGCCGGTCACGTCCTCGACATCCAGGACAAGGTAGCCGACATTTGTACTCGTCTGGACAATTGCCATCTCAACACGCTGCAGACGCTGCGCGCTTGTCTCGTGTTACTGCTCGACCTCTTTTTCACCCAAGCGCCTCTCAACGTCAGTGGCCTGTCACGTCTCATGACACGCCGCAAAGTCACGGCTGCGCTCGAAAAGATCCCAATGGAGGTCTCTTCGAGCACGACCAAGCTCTGCATCCAGCTGGTGACGCATCTGATCGGCTTGGAGGAGCAGCAACATCAGTCCCAGCTTCGTCCCAGCGCCTCACTTGGTGACTCGGACACGGTCACAACGCAGCTCAGCCAGTCTGGCGCAGCAACCGCCTTCGAAGATGCAGCTGCGTTGAGCAATCGATGGCATGCGACGTGTCAGATTCTGGACGTGCTTCTCAACGACGGATACTGGCGCTCATTCCGCTCCAATGTGGTCCAATACGACCATGTTCTTCCGAGCTGGCTGCAGACGTCGATTCGAGAAGAGCTGAGTCGAACGAGTCAAAGCGCACCGACACAGGAGCCGCAGCCTCTGCTCTCAGCCAGGCCCGTCTTTTCCGAACAGTCGGCGGATTTGGCACGCCCAGCATTGTTGTCCACCTCCGGAACCGACGCTTCTGACAACCGCGGGAGTGCCGATGGCATTTCACAACCGATCAATGATGCCGATCTTTCGTTTTCATTCGATCCAAAACTCCTGAGCGGGTTGGATGACGTCAACATCATGGACTTTGACCTGGGTGGCGAGTCTTCGCAGTTGCCCCAGCTCGACATGGATCTGATCGGTCACCAAGATTTCGAGGGTTTCGGCAATTCGAGCCAGTCCATCGACTTTGCCAAGATGCTTCTGGAATGGCGTGTCGAGGTTCCGCTTGCCTAGCGCTTCCCCGCACCGACGGTCCAGCCTCATTCTTTTTCCTCTGTAGTTTGGTAGCTGTCCATATACGCCCGATTCGACTATTGACTTATTAATACCCTCGTTCCGTTTGCACAATGTCGGCTCAGGGCTGAAAGCCCGCGTCCGGCTGAGATGGCAACCCATCGTGATTCCGCTGCTCTTTTGTGTCGCCGAAGATACGAGCCTGAGTTCACTGGTCGATGAAAAGAGACTGCGAAAGAAAGAGAGGAATGTCAGTCCGCACCACCGAGAGCGCAATGAATCGAAAGGTCTGGTTGTGAAAGCGCAAGTGGTATTCGTAGCGGCGATGGTACATCAAAAGGGCAAATGTGTGAGGTTTCGCGACAAAAAGCGGCATCGTCGGGATTAGCATCGGCGGCCATCTCACTTGGATTTGGCCGCAGAGCCGTTGACGGCCCTCCACTGAGTACGTGCGCCCATGATCGAAGAAGCGCAACCGGCCAGACCCAGGATGCCTTCGTCGAGGCCAAGGATGTCAGCGCCCGTAGCAGGGATCAACCAGTCGAGCGCATCTTGGGTCATCTGGTATCGCACCGCCGCCTGCTCGGTCGAAATCTGGGCAATCTCGATCTTGCGCTCTGCCTCCTTTTCCGCGGTGGCACGAGGACGCTTGGCGCTAGCAGCGCGCTGTTGGAGCACATAGGTCTTGTAGCTTCCCGAAGCGAGCGAAAAGGTGAGACCAAGGAGCCAGCATCGTGCCGCGTTCTTGGCAATCTTGTCAGCGGTGTGCTTTTCGAAAGTGTAGACCTTGGCGCCGTGGATCCACTGAAGAGTGTCAAGGATGAGGTAGAAACCATAACCGAGCTGGCGGCCGATAGCAGCATACGAGACGACGGGGTCCTGAATGGTGGTCGCCTTGAGGGCGGCCTGGAAGTGCTCGAGGAACTTGCCGACGCGCATGAGCTTACGACTGAGGCCAAGTTGCGACTTGAGTGCGGTCAGACGAGCAACGGTCTCCTTGGTTGCGCCCTTGCGATATTCGTACCAGGCGAGAAATCGTGCTGCATACTGGACGGTACGGTAAGTCTTGTCGCGACCGACGGTGGTTGACCAGAATCGCAGCAGCTGCGAGAGGTAAGGGTGAAGAATGACCTGTTGAAGCGCCGACATTGTGACACGGAATGCGTGTAGGATCAAGGAGGTGATGGATGCAGGAGGTAGACCAAGCCGAGAAACCAAGTGACTGTTGTCTGATAGCGGCTGTTCTCCGCAGTCGCCCGTGCACTGACTGTCCAATCAATCGCTTCTGTGCTTTGAGCTCACTCGCATTTCACACTCAAAAATCACATCCGTCTCTCAAGTCGCCCGCTCTGACAGTCAAAGTGCCTACAGCTTCTTCAGCTTTGGTCAGTATCGTTCAAAAGGGCCTTATCCTCTTCGTACAGGTTCCTAGCCATGTCTACAATAAAGAAAAATTGATTGAAACTCTCTAAAAATCAGAATCAGGCAAAAGGGAAACATGTGAAATCTCGCACCGGAGCCCGGCAACTTTAAAACCGCAACCGCGTCGACTCTTTGTCGCGATCCATCTCTCAGCGCCATGGGCTCGACAGCGGCGAGTTGGATTAAGGAATTGGTGAATGCACGGTGATTGGCGCGATGGTATTGAAGCGGCCATGCTGATATCGTGTTGAGGTTTGCACAATCCAGTCGGCGTCTTCAAAGTGTGGTGAGATCGTCCTGGGGCTGTGTCTAGATTGTGTTGAAATCACGGCTGAAGACAAGCCATTGACATCGATCTTGGGAAACAGTCGGGCGCTTTTTGGAGGTCTTGTTGACTACTTTTTGTCAGACAGACATGGAAGAGATCCAAAGAGTGAACTCGTTTACATAGCGGGCTTGTTTCTGGGATTGAGGGGGCGCTCGGGGTCAGACGAGCTCCAGTCGATCTCGTCAATCGCAGTCTTAGCCCCAACCTTGTCCTTTTTGCGCTTGACCTTGAACTTTCCTGCCTTCTCTGTGGATCCCGCGATGTTGTGCTACCAAAAAGCTTTGTTGCCTTACGCCTACGAAGCGTTGTTAGGTAGACTGGACTCCAACCAGCAGGGTTCTCAAACAGCTTCAAAGCACTGTACGTGCGCTTCACTTTGGACAGTAAGGTTGTCATGACCCTGTATGCAGCGCAGTCCATGTCACTTCGAGATCACCGAGAAATATTCCGAACGAGAGGGAAAGTTCTGCGTGTGCAAGTGTATATAGCCCTTTGTTCTTGCTGAAACTTTGTCAAGGAGTGCTTTGTGCCATAAAGATCACGAGCTGCATGCAGGTTCTTCAAGCTCGTGGTCATTTCATGTCTCACAGTGAGCTCTGCGCTGGCCGGCAAGAGATATGAGTTGGCAGGAATCTCAATTACAATACGTTAGCAAAGCTTGTTCACTCTCTGCGCTGATCGGCCGTCAAAGCTTCTTCTCCGTCGCAAGAAGCGCGTGCTGCGAACATATCTGTCATGGTGCATGACGACGTCTGTCGATGTAAGCACATTGCCCAAGGGGATTTTTTGACGCGCGTAAGCGCGAAGAGGTAAACAGCCGGAAGATGTACTTCGGCTGGGCAACCGAGCTTCCCGAGTCTTTGGCGAGCGATTGTTGCGAGAGGTCAACACAGCTGGAGACGTGGTTGGAGGTGTCTGCTTTCGGGTCTCTTTCATCGTTTGGACTGGGCGCATGGATGGCTGGCAAACGCCGGTAAGCGTGACATTGCCGAGCCGTTCAGGGAGGAAGAAACACATGGTTCGTAGCTCTTGCCTGGACAGCGGCGAATCGATCTCGCACCGCGTCGGATGGGCGCCAGCAACTGACTCTATGGTCAACGTCACAGTCCTCAACTCGATCGAGCAAACGATTGTTTGGCATCGAGTTTATGGCAGCAGCGCCTAGCGTCGACTCGCCTCTTGCGTTTCTCCCATCAACATCATTTGATCGCTGGCACACATGCTTTGGACTCGTCCATGTTCTCTCAGAGCACCTCTGAGATGTCGTCCACGATGCTGCATTTCGTACTCGGTAGCCTGATCTTCATTGAACGAAGCAAATAACCGTCAATTGATCGGAGCCAATGATCGCTACACTAGGCTCGACCTGACGGAAACCACCATCATCATCGAGATGAACGACAATACTGCCATGAATACAAATATGAGTTCTGGGATTTGGATCTGCAATCCTAGCCTGTACACCCGCGTATTGAGCATGGGTCCGACAATTAAGGCGGCGTTATCAATGAAGAAGAGAGCTGCCAGTAGCTCTTCTGTCTCTGTCCCCTCTGGGAGCAGCACAGAGCTGAGCGAGGTGAGGGACGACGAGCCTCCCATAGAGAGCGAAAGAGCGAGGGTACCCACTTTGAAGAGTGCGAAATTGCTGGCGCGACCGGCCAGTGTGAAGGTTGTCCAGGAGACAATGTCCATTGCGAGTGAACCGATTGTGAGCCATCGTTCGGCTGGGATGGAATTGAGATCTGCGGTAGGATCAGATTGCTCTACAGCTGAGTGAATCTGGGTTGTGCGTTTGCGGACCCAGCGTGCAATGCGGGAAAAGCCAAAGGACAGGTAGATGCAGGTGCAAAAGCTAAGCAAACCGCTGAGGAAGCTAGTTTCCTTTGCATGTATGTGGAAGCGGGATTGGCAGTAGAAAATGACCAGATTTTCAGCAACCGTGATCTCTCCGTACAGGAGGCTGGCAATCAGGGTCCTGCTGAGCCTCCAGTCGGGTTTCTGCAAGCGATTGTGGTGGCGTATAGGTTGGAAGAGCAGACGGAGTGGGCGGAATGATTGGCAAACGGCTCTCTTGAACTTTGCCGCACGCACGTCGTCAGAACGGGTTGATGACGTCTGCTCAGCAGCTGCAGTGGAGTGGAGTGAGACTCTGGACGGGTCAATGGCGTAAGAGAAGATGACTAGGCTGGTAAGGACAGTGAGAAGCGCAAGTGCGGCGCCGATACGGATGGGAAGCGCGTCGACGACAAGATCGGAGCTGGTGTCAAGGTTCAGCATCTGCACGATCACTGTAGAAGCAAGACCTCCAATGCCTGTGCACGACTGCAAGCGGGCTAGCCACGTGGAGCGCAAGGCCACTGGCACTGTATCGAGCACCACCGCTTGAGTCACCATATCCAGCAAAGTGTCTCCTAAAATTCCGAACACGAACGCCTGAACAAGAATATAGTGCAGTGCTGTTGTTGGATGGATATTTCTTTGTCCCGAGGTTGATTGTGCGGCGCTTGCAAGCCAGACATAGAAGCTCCTTTCTAGCGCAAGCACGATAGCTCCAATCAAGATCACTGCTTTGTGACCAAGCTTTTTGATGGTAAACGGAAAGACGACCAAAGCACAGAAGCTTGCTGCGATACCGTTGAGGCTCGTCATTCCCGCCATAATGTCGGAATACCTTGCGTCGACAGCATCGATCTGACAATCGGCGTGCGAGTAGGGCAGTGTGCTGTGGAAGGCGTGGTAGTATTCGGCACAAGCGATGCTGCGAACCAAGTCGATGACGCTGAAAGAGCTGACGGTGATGGCGAGTGTGCTGAGAATAGTGAGAGCAAACACGCCTATCAGAATCGTCTTGGTTCTAGCGTCGAGCGAGGTTGGCGCGATAACGACATCGACAGCGGCGACTTCTTCATTAGTTGGAGGGTCGAGCAGGCAAGTTCTTTCTGATGATGTGTCTTGTACGCCCTGCGCCATATTGATGATGCCAAGTGTGATGGAGACGACACATGCTTGAGTGTCGGGACGATGATCGCGACGACACAAGCTTAAGAGTCCGGACGAAGGTGTTAGACACACTTCCGAGTCGTACCTGGTCTTATCTGGCTGATAGCAGCTCAGCGTGCTCCGTCACACTCTTCTGGATACAAAATGATAAAATTACAGAGTGCCTTCGAGAGGGGCTCCAGGTGAGACTGCCTGTTCGGTTCTGGCTTGCAGTTGAGACTCAGCGATATAGGCCGAGTCCTGCCTTTTTTCAATGTTATTTATTGTTTTGATGATTATCATTGACTTCGAAGTAGCCGCCGGCAGAGATCAATTCGGAACGCTGTATTCCGTGCGTAGAAGCCGTGCCGCTTTCTGTCTCGAACATTTTGCGACCCAGATCTGCAAAAAGCTCGCCAATGCACAAGCGTGTTCATCGTAATTAATGCACAACGCGAAACCCAGAAGCATGATTCGCGTGAGTAGTCTTTTATAATATTGCATAGGCTTCAGACTTTGAGAAGGGTTCATTTACATGCTGGCACAGATAGTGTACGTGAAGGGGATCCCGAGACAAAGAAAACGATACATGGCGATGCTCATTCCCTGATAGTTGACAGAATCTTTCAATTGACTACCGATTCCGACGGCCGCCTATGTGTGACCCGAGCAGGCTTATCGGACCCGAGTGCGGCGAGCCATCTTCGGGCAGACCGCGATTTCTGGCTCTGTAAAAACGAATGGTGTACGTAAGTCGCAAGATCCAGCTTGCCTGCTGACAACACCCATTCGTTTCTTCCGAATGTGTGAACGATCACTTCTTGAACTGACTGCATCTTGGTAACTTTGGTAACCCCGAGAAGTAAGTCAATCTTTGTTACGCGTCCGGAGTTGCTGTGTGACAGCGGTTAATAGCGCAGACTTGTTTTTCGACGATCCACTTCCAACAGGCTCTGTTGAACATTCATGAAAGAGATTATCACACAAGAAGCTGATAACCTATTGTTTCTGCGCGTATGATCCGGGATCTGGAATCTAGCTCAGCCTCGTCGCCATTGAACCCGGCGCAGAATACAGCAACGTATTCTTTTGCATTGAGGATGGCGTCTGATGCATTGGAATGTTTGCCGCGAGCCGGGGAGACGGTCCATTATTAACAAAACATGTCAGCTTCAATTAGCGAGGAGGTCGGTTCTTTATAACTCGAAGACGGTCGACTTCCATCAACAACAATAAGATAGCACCACTCCAAGTGAACAGCTCCCAGCAGCATGCGATCACAATACCCTCTTTTGTCACATGCTCCTTCGTTTATTCTTCATGCGATCAGAGAGATTTCTTCTTCTTTCCTCCATCCCCTCCTCATGTGTGATTTAACTGATAGTGTGATGCGCAACACCATTACTTGATCAGATACAACCCTGCTCCCGCGCCAAGGCGTAGAAGTGCCCACCTCTCTCCACCAGCTCCCCAGGGCTCCCCTTTTCCACCGCCTTCCCCCCCTCCATCACAATCACCTCGTCAAATTTCATGACCGTCCTTACCCGATGCGCTACAGCGATCACAGTGACTCCTTTGAATTGCTTGTCCAGTACCTCTTGAACTGCCTTATCTGTCTCCTCGTCCATACTGCTTGTTGCCTCGTCCAGTACAAGAATTTTGCGCTTCCTCAAGAGCGCCCTTGCGAGCGCTAGCAACTGCTTCTGTCCTGGACTCATCCACGTGTCGCCATTGACGAGGGCCTCATCAAGCTTGTTCGGGAGTGCTTGGACAAAGTCGGCGAGGTAGCAGGCGGAGAGAGCGGCCCAGAGGTCCAAGTCGTCAGAATAGGCGCACTCCGGGTCGAGGTTTTCGCGCACCGAGGCGGCGAGGATCAGCGGCGTCTGCGGGATGATGGACATACTCGAGCGGAGGGTTCGAACAGGGATGGACGAGATGGGGCGAGAGGAGAGCGATATGTCGCCGGAAATTGTTGGAAGCATCCGGAAGAGGGCGAGAAGAGCAGTGCTCTTTCCGGAACCGGACCGACCAACAAAGCCTAGGCGTCGCCCCGCGGGGAGACGGAAGGAGAGGTCAGCAATTGCGGGAGTCAAGTCCGGGCGGTAGGATACGGTGACGTGGTCAAACTTGACCTCGCCTTCAAGCTCCGTAACCAGCACAGGATCGCCCTCCTCGATTGGCGGGGAAGGAGACTCCTCAGGCTCGATTTGGCCGAGTTCTTTAATGCGCTCCAGCGCCACCCCGGCAATCTCAGCTTCGGTTGTGGCGATGATGACGTTGTTCAGCAGCAGACCCAAGTCTGTTGCTTGGACCAAAGCAACACCGAGCACACCAGCCTTCGACGAGTGACGTAGCACCACCACCAGCAGAACAAGCATCACGTTGAGCGTCGTCGTCAGCAGCAGTAACCAAGTTTGGAGCCACCTTCTGGCGACAAATAAGTGATAGTATGGCGTTTGCGACCTGTCCAGCGTTGCTGTGTTTAGTGCGGCTAGCTGGACCTCGCGCTTCAGCCCTCGAATTGTCGCCAGTCCTGCGGGGGAGCTCGTCTCCGTGAACAGCGTGTACAGTGGGCTCTTGCTGGCCAACTCTAGACGGCGTAGCTGGCGGCTTGTGGGGATGTACAAGTATCTCACGCCACACGCCAGACCAAGCAGTCCAACAGCAAAGACGGCGAGATAGGGCGCGGGGATAATCATCGTCACGACCGTCGCAATGAAGTCGAAGGCAGCGAAAAATGTATTGGTGAGATGCCCTATGAAGTCCGCGTCCAGAATGAACAAATCTTGGGAGAAGCGGTTGATGATCTGGCCGGAGGTCCACTTATCGAAGAAGACAAGGGGAGCCGACATGACGCCTTTGAGCTCAGCTGCATGGAGCTTAGCGCCCGCAGCCCCGCCGCAAGTGACGGCGAGCACCCAAAACCCAATTCCGAGGAACACGGCCGGTATCAGAGACAGGACAACGTAGCCAGAGGTCCAAGCGCCCCAAGCATGGAATGGCGCGGCCTGCTGAGACTCGGACCAGGATTGGAGGAAATATGTTGGTCCGATAATGGCCGCGGAAGTGATCACACAGCAGGCGAGAAAGATGAAAGAGTTGCCGAGGCCAGCTGCACGGAACCAGGAGTAGTAGACGGCAGCGCCGACCGCTCCAGCCACAACAGCCTCTTCGTCTTCGCTGAGAGCCGCTGGTTGCGCATCCATTCGACGTTGATTTGATGCGCTGGGTCTGTGCTGCACATCATCCGCGCTGAGAACAGAGATGGCTCGCTTTCCCTTGGAAGAGAGCTCCTCGAATCTACCACTCTCGATGACCTTCCCTGCGTCGAGGCGAATCACCAGTTGCGCGTGATGCAACAAATGAACCGCATTAGTCGCCATTATGACCGTCTTACCCCTCAGTACACCTGCGGGGCCAAAAAGCGATCGCCACGTGTGGGCAGTCGTCTCGGCGTCCAACGCGCTGAAAATGTCGTCAAACACGTAAGCTTCCGCGTTGCTGTAGACGGCCCGAGCAATGGCGATACGCTGGCGCTGTCCACCGCTGAGCGCACTCGCGAGGGTGGAGTCTCCATGCTGGAGGCTCTCAATGTCCTCAATGAGCGCGCAGGAGCGGAGCGCGGTAAGGTAGCGACCGTGATCGTAGTCTTCGGAGGAGAAGACGACATTTTCGCGAATGGACCGCTTCTCTTGCAGCCAGATTTCCTGGCTCACATACGCGACCCTTTGGGAGAGCAGAGGGAGGGAATGGTGACCCTGAAGGAGGTCAGATTCGCCGAGAATGGCGTGCAGAAGTGTGGATTTGCCGTTTGAAATCCTGCCCGAGACCATCGTCAGTGCACCGAGGGGGATTTCGAGATTGACCCCCGATAACACTACGTCTTCACCCCAGCCGAGGCTGGCGTTTTCGAATTTGGCCGCATATACTCTATCCTCCTGAATCTCGCTGGGAGCGGCGGGCGAGTCGGGCCTACTTTCACTCTCGAGGAACTCTTCGATCCTTTTGAGAGAAGCCAGCGCCTGTAAAACAGTCGCGTACTGCTGCCCCAGCTGGAACAAAGGTTCCTTGATCACATTGAAGACAGTTAGCGTAGTGATGACGGTGTTAAGGTCAAAGCGATTTGATCCCGAGAGCCTGTCGACAATGATCAGCGTGACGAAAGTCGCAATGCCCAACATTTGACTTGCGCAATTTGTGAATGTAATAACGGCAGAATTCTGCTTCATCAGCGAGCTTCTCTTCTGAAGCTCCTCCTCGCGCATTTTCAGAAGCTTGGCAGAGAGGATGTCTTCGTAGGCGGAGAACTTCACACCCTTGATATCAGCCGTGATGCTTGATGTGAGGTTGACTCTTTTGTCGGCCTCCGCGCTCCACTTTGCTTGCTTTGTTCCCATCCCTCGCGCGGTAAGTGGGGTGAGGAGGAAGCAGACAAACACCGCAGCCAGCGAAGCGAGAAATACAAGGCCGATTCTGGTGTAGAGGATGTAAGTGCCCACACCGACCACAAGAGTGCCACTCCAAAGCTCGTGAATTACGCTGATAGATTCAGCAACGCGCTCGCTGTCGACGCTCATCAGGTTGGCCGCCTTTCCACCGCCGCTAGTCCTCGCAATGCGGAGGTGTAGCGAGAGACCCTTGCGGAAAATTGCTTCGACATAGGCGCCGCGGATCTTGGTCATGAACTGGGAGACGGCATACCCGTATTGGCCGGTGGCGAGAGTCTGACCGAGGTAGATAAGCGTGTACGCGCCGACGAGGCCCCAGCCGTAGACGACTGGTTGGGCGTCGGCTGGATGAGTAGAGTAAGATTGGACAAACGCCAGAGTAGTCGAGACAAGGAAAGGTTGTGCGAGCTCGCAAGCGGCGAGTAAGAGCTTCCAGGGCAGAGGTGCGAGGGCAGAGGACCGGAATGCGCGAAAAGTAGTGCTGAGGATGCTGCGTCGAGTGCGCCTGTTCGGGAAGATTTTGTTGTTTTGGAGAATGGGAGAGGGTGTCTTGGCGGAAAGATCCTGCTTGTGAATTGAGGATTGCAACGTTTCCATGTGATACGCCTGATGCTTCGGATTACGTTCTGATTCCGATTTGCGAGACTGATTAAGCTCTGGCAACATTGTGCCACAGTTGCCTGTCCATGGTTGTAAGAAGTTGTTTGCGAGCGACAGGCCATAGTAGTCAGGCTGCAGAGGTTCGAGCTCGTGCATCTCCAAAGAGTGTTTCACTCCATTAAAGAGCATAGGGAAGACCCATACAAAAAAGAGACGTGAGAAGAAAGGCGCCCGTGTCTCTCGGGTTGAGATTTCTTCCTTGCTCGAGGTCCCTTCGATGTTGTCCAGAGCGAGCATCAGAGCCTGACAAGCAAAAGTGATGATGTAGACCTCGAAGAACGCTGATGAACGGACAGCGGGGATCGCAGCGAAGGTGCGAATGCGGCAAGCACCGAAGAAGAGAGAGAGAAGGAGCCAGATCGGAAGGAGCATGCTGTTCCCGTTCTTTACGTGTCGTTCAACAATCGAAAGCGGAACCGCAAGAAGCGCGGCGAAAACCGATAGCAACATTGCGGGAAGCGCTGTAGATGCATCCATCGCGAGCCGCAGAACATGATTGTGGGGAGCAACCAGGATGATCAGGAGGGCCAGGTTCAAGATGCTATTGAGGACAGCAAGCAGAGCCCGTGACGAGCTTGCCGTGTCGCTCGAAGCAAATTTACTAAGACTCGACCATATCTTCGACTGGCGGTGAAGCTGAACAAGTCGAGCAAGGAAGAGTGCAATCGCAATGGCCGATGGGAGGATGACAAAGATTGTGTTGGAGAAACCGATGGTGAAGTCAAAGAAGCGGCAGTTGGAGACAGGCGTAAAGACACCGTCGTTGCAAAGCATGTCGGCGACTGAGATTGAACACGGAGAAGTGTGGTGGACGAACAACCGGAGTGAAAGGATGAGTCGGGTCGCTTTTATGAGACTACAGGAAGGCTGAGCAGATAGGAACTTCAGCCGAGCAGGCTCCTAAAGACCGGCTAAGACTTGTCTCTCACGAGAGAAAGTGAAAAAGACATGAGATAGCGGATAGGGAGCAGGCTGTAATGTTTCAAGGCTCCCAGTCTTGCCAAAGGGAGGTCCGGACGAGCGTAGCGGGGGCAGCAGCAAGAAGGGAGGGAACACAGCTTGAGAAAGAAAAAGACTAGCTTTGGGAGCTTGGGATTACAGCGACGAGAGAGCAAGGCCACGGAGGAGCAGGTGAAGGCTGTCACGGCCCAACCAATATTTTGACCAACGTTCGCACGCCAGCTGGGTAGCCGTCGCACAACACCGACCAAAGTTGCATCGTCTTGAACCGCACACTGCGACAAGCTATGATGAGCCAACCGCCGGGAGAATATCATCCATATTTACGCACTCCACAGGTTAGCCGATAGAAATCTCGGCTAAGCTGGCTTCTAAAACATAGTCGCGTTATCTCGAACCCTGGATCACATGCCTTATCAGCTACAACAAGCCCCAGCCGCCGGGAGAGGATCTTCCGAGACCTGGTGATCTTTTTGCTCTGAGTGGGGATTAGTCTATTCTCAGGTGCAGTGTATATCTCCAGCATGGGACGCATCAACCGCAGGTAGACTTTTCTTCTGGAACGTGTGCCCTTAGACGCTAGGGTTGAGCTGCGAAGTTTCCACATTACCACTATGTTATAGTACCATTATTGTAATGTGAAAATCTTTCATTTTTTAATAGAGCCAAATTTAGGTCGCACAACAATTCCAGATAATCGACTCAAACCGACACGAGGTCCACACACGGATCACAGCAATCCAGGCCCACCTCTGACTGAAGATAACCATAAATATAGAAATGTCATTGACCACAAGAAGCAGGACCGGTTCTATATCTTCTGGTCTGCTCATTTGCAAGACTAAATCGATCAGGCAGTTTTGCCTGGAATTCTCAGTATAGCCGGGGGTTGCAAGTGGGTAGAGACAGTTGTGGCCACACTGCTAGATGAGGCATTGGACCGGGTGGAGAGCTGCTTGCGATCAGCGCAAAAGAGACTACTCCGGTGAGTGCTACCACAAATTGGAATTGGTTGCGGTCAGATGAAATCCAGATGCGTGCTCACGCTGCTCTAACGCCACGCCGTACAATCCAACTTTTCTCAACGTGTGACAGTGGGTCAGTGAGTGCAGTCACGGCCACAGACGTCAGACATTGCTTGGTAGCAGTTGAGTCAGAGACCGCAGACAGTAATCTGCAGACAGCTGGACCGTGTACCGTGTACCTCAAGGCGACGAGCACGGCCAGCACCCGGAGTTCAAGCTTTCTCCAGGCTCGGATTCACAGCTGACAGGTTGGAACGACGCGGCAGCTGACCACAGGTAGTTCGGATTCATGACGCTAACGGTGGTCTTGCCAAGCGTGCCATCTAAAGGAAAGGCTCGTCGCCTCGCTCAGTCAGGTTGCGCAACGAGATCCAAGACAGGCTCGTTGCTGAGGCACCAAGACTCTCTGCAATCGAATCGTAGATCGAGTTGTAGAGAGGTTAGTGCGAGATATTCTCCTTGGTGAAAGCTGCGCGCAATCTTGACAGCCACGAGAAGCTTATCAGACACCTCAACAGCAGCGCCGCCGACGGAAGAAGCGGGACCAGCGGCAGCAAGAGGCTAACAGCAACAGGGACCTTCATGGACTCGCCTTCATCATTGGCAAGGGCGAAGTAGAATTAACATCTTGTCCTTGTT
This sequence comes from Mycosarcoma mackinlayi, assembly GCA_928852645.1. Lineage (NCBI taxonomy): Eukaryota > Fungi > Basidiomycota > Ustilaginomycetes > Ustilaginales > Mycosarcoma > Mycosarcoma mackinlayi. The sequence continues at coordinate 23,497 of CAKMXS010000030.1, read as the reverse complement.
ACAGCAGGGTTACCCGCATGACACGCCTCGGACCCCCAAGTAAGTTCGACAGCCGAGGACCTGAGCGCATTGATAGCGACTGAGGTAAATCTGGCTTGAGACGGTCAGAAGTCGGGAAAAAGTGGAACTCGGACCATCTTGCCATCGGCATAGTTCGGAATTTGACCGTACCAACATACTCAGTTGGTCAGGCCCTTTTGCTACGAAGCAGGTACGTGCATTCCTCGTCTTGATGGTCTTACGCCCGAACTAGATCGGTTCTCACATCGATAAACGCTGCACCGCTCACGCTTTCTACGTGGGACTCTGTTGATTCCATATACGTCGTTCATATAGTACTGATACAGTATTACTTTGTTCCATTGCTTAGGCATGTAACTGGTACGATCAGGAGCTTCCTCATCAGTGACGAGTAAAAGGTACTACGAGGCCGTCCCAACTGAGCTTGATGGGTGGAATGTAGTGCGAGACAGCCCGTGCAGTCTGCTCGTCTAGAGGTTGGTAGTGGTCTTTCAACCGTATCGTCATGTTGTGTTCGTTGTCTTGTTCGTCCCAGATGTTGGTCCACCACGCCGTTCCTCCGCCTTGGCCAAGTGAGCGCGTTATTTTGGCCTTGCCAGCAATTTGCGCCGCCAGCATGCCGTTCCTCCAAGTGTCTACAAGATCTTGAGTGGCATAGTGCTCTACGCGATGTGTAAAGTCGGTGAGAAGACCGAGCATTGGCGGTGGCGAAAAGGAGGCAAAGAACGACAGGGCTTGTGAAAAGGAGAAATGTGAGAGATGTCGATCCATCTTAAGGGCGTCCATGACAATTGCCTGACTGCCGCGGATGAGATCCAAGGTGCTGGCGGGGATCTCGTGGCAATCGCTGATATAGCTGAAAGAGTCGATGCGGAAGCCGAGGCACCAAAATGGTGCAGCTCGACCAACGTAGCCGTGCAGCACAGGAAGCGGCTGCACCTGGACCTCTTTGCGCCCTGGTGAACCTGGGATGGCAAAGGGCTTGTCCTTGTCGATAATGTTCCACTGCAGGGTTGGCACGTCGCCGCCACCCGTTGACTTGGAGCGATCAACGAGGTAAGGGAACATGCCCTCGACGACCGTCATGGTTTCTTGCGTCAGATAGATAGGCACGTGACGTTGTATCACGCCGCCCATGGTCCATGCGCGAAGGTCATCCAGTCCAAGGATGGCATCGGCATGGGCGTGTGTGAGCAAGACAGCTCGGATCTCTCGAATGCCATTGCGTGGGAAATGGACGACAGCGTTGGAGTAAAACGTCTTTCCGCAGTCTATCAAGATGGTGCTGTCGTGCTTGTCGTCGGTATAGCGCCCAACAACAGCAGCAGCTGTACATCCTCGACGATTCTTGCCGGTTGGATTGAGCGTGGCGTCCTTGCAAGCAGCACAGTTGCCAAAGTCGGGTTTGGTGACGCAGTGGATCGCTGGCACCTGTCCGCTGGTTCCTGTTCCGAGGAAGAGCACTTTTTCAATCCATGAGGATGATGGCAACGGCCAGTTTTGCTGCTCTGTGGCTCCATTTGCGGCCATCTTATAAGTCGGTGTGTCTACTGCAATTGATGTCTGACGATAGGCAAAGGCAAGGAGGATGAATCACTATGTATTCACAGAGAAGTTCGGAAATCGGCCCGTGATGGCTCATTGTGGAGGACAGATGGGACGCCGTCATGACATGCAGCACAAACCTTGTTCGGCAAGCAAACGGCGTCAGAGGTGCGTAATTCGCCGAAGCTGTGAAATCCATTGTTGAGCACACAGAAAGGACATCGCCTGTTGAGTTGCGTTCTTCGCAGCATACAGAGACTTGCCTCTTGCAACCACCACCAAAGACGAGTCAATCCGTTCAAGATGATTTCTTCCATACGATCATTGCGTCCAAGGGCGATCCGAATCCTGCCCTCGAGCGCAGTTATTTTGATGGCACCAGCCCCGAAAATCTCGGCAATCTTGCCAAAGTGCATATTGAACTACCCCAAGGTTGGTGCCATCCGATGTTACGCAACGCCGACCAATATCCGCGTGCCTGATAAAGCGGAGCTGGACGCTTCCGTCACACGCATCTTGCCACTCGCGCGCTACGAACAGAATGGACAAAGAGCGATCAGCTACGGTCAGGCCTGCGCTTTGCTGTCCAAGTTGCTAGTGCAGCTCCGAACCACAGCAGATCTCTCTTCGTCATCGGATCGTCAAGCTTACCAGGCGTCGGTAGATGCAGACATCATCTTGACCATTCAAGAATGGGGCTACACTGCCGGAGATCTCACTCATCTCGCCAGTCACCTACTTTCCGCCTCGGCGGATCCTCGTCGCCAGCCGTTGGCTTTCCGTCTGTTCGAGATTGCCCACCAAGCTGGCTCAGACGATGCCGGATACTATTGGGCTAGTATGGTGCTGCAAAACACCGCACCACCGCCACCCTCCGGTGACCTCAAGGCAAGAGTGCAGCAGGCCGTGACACTGTACCAAGAGCTCTCGGCAGCAGGCAACGCGCGGGGCTCGGTCGGTGTAGCTAGACTCTTGCTCCAGCGTGTTCAAAGAGGTCAGGTCGACAAGGCGCAGTGGCCAGCGCTGATCGAACAAGCTGTCGGTCTGTATACACAAGCGGGCGAAAAGGGTCTCGCGGAGGCTTGGTACGATTTGGCCCTACTGTTCCAGGAGTCACGCTTTAACCCACCGGATCAGCAGCGAGCACGTGGCTATCTGGCCAGAGGAGCCGAGCTTGGTCACTCGGGCTGCCTCTTTGCCCTCGGTATGGACCATCTGCTTGACGACGTGAGCGGAGACAAGTCGCAAGCCTTCCGTCTGTTCAAGCAGGCCGCAGATCAGGGAGATGCGCAGAGCATGTTCCAAGTCGGCTCGTTCTACTTTTTGGATCGCGACAAGATGGCTCAGCATCCCGACGTAACAGCAGGAGACAAAACAATGAAGCAGGCACACAGCGACACGTTTGGCATCGACGCCGACGATGTCGAAGCGAGGTTCTGGCTCGAACAATCTGCCCAATCGGACTATCCGCCTAGTATTTTGCAGCTTGCCACCTTGCTTGGTCAGCATCGAGCACTGAATCCAGGCGCTCACCAGAGCCGCGGTCTCCGCGCCATCGATGAGGCACAAGCCGATCAGCTCTCGTACGCGCTGTTGGCCAAGCTGCTTGCTATTCTCAAGACATCTGGCAACCTGCCTTCGCTCCCTTCTCAGAAAGGTCAGTGGTCCAACAGCCAATTCAACGGCCTCATCCCTCAAGCGCAAGCCATGTATGAAAAACTAGAGAAGAGGATGAGCGATTCCAGCGATAAAGAGTCATAAGTTCGCAGAAATCAGACCAAGATTGGGAATCACACCCTGTTCCCTGTTCTCGACTCGTGGAGACATCGTGCATGAATGGCCGGATTCATACGCTAGCTTGCAGAGACTTGAGAGCCTGGGTCATGGCTTTGTCGAGTTTGTCATCTTGGCCATGCAGCAGTGGGATGCTGTCGATAGCGAGCTTTCGTACAGCCTGAGGAAGCTTGGCAAAGGGACCTGGACCGGAAACCTTTTTGGTAGGATGTCGAATCCAGTAGAATGGTCCAAGTTTGCCGAAGGCCAGCGCAGCGGGGGGCGAGGGCAACAAAAGGAGGAAATGCAGGAACTCGAGTTGCGCCGCGGCGAATGCCTGTCCGGCTGTGGAAGAGGCGGCCTCCCAAAGGCTCCTAGGAAGCGTCGACAACAGGCTCTCGAGAATGCGATTACTTTCCTCCGTGGTGAAAGGGGTCTTTGCTGCCACTTTGGAAAGGAGATAGGCGCGGGCCAGGAATTCAAAGAGGACAGGCTTGACGCGATGCTGGGTGGCGTGAGCGTGGTAGGTGGCCAACAAGCTATCCAGAAGCGTCTCGTGCTCTGTGCCGAGCAAAAACCATAGGGTCGGAAGCAGGGCGCGGAAGGTGTCTGGATCGAGAACGCTGGCTGCAGATGCACTCACAGCTGCAAGCGAGACGGTGCCGCTCTCTGTGATGGGGCTCGACAACAGCTCGACGATGAAAGAAGAGACGGAAGCGATCTGCACTTCGACATTGAACTTGGACTTGACCCTCTGCGATTTGGTGTCGTTGAGGGCCAAGAGAGCTGCCAGCTCTGCGTAAGCAAGGTCCATCTGCACAACTGCCGATTTTGCTTTTGCCGAAAGACCGCTGGAGCCTGTTCGGTGACTCAAGGGGAAGTACACCGAGACGTGGCCAAGCATATTGGCGAGTGACGTTCGCGCTTGCGTGCTGTCAGACTCAGAGCCGCGCCATAAGGCCAGAATCATGCTGATAAGCTCAAAGATGAGCTGTGCAGGAGTGGACAGCCCGACATTTTGACCGCGTAGCTGCTGAGAGAGGTCGAGGTCGGGCTGAAAAGCGGAAGGGGCGGTATCGAGGAAGGATGCGAGCAGCACGGGATCCAACAGCGAGTAGAGAGACAAAGCAGCCGACTGTTTCCGCCTTCCTAAGGAGGGGTCCAGGGAAGCTGTGTTCAGCGACGCTTGCTGAGTAAGAGCTGTTTGTAAGGAACTCAGAAGATCCGAAGGATTAAAAGAGCTGCCCGAAGTGGATCCAAGGTCCATCAAGGAAGTGGCTTTTGAGTCAACGGATGGCCAATCGGCGTAAGATTCTTGCACGCCAGGCGGTGCTGCGCTTTGTGTGTCTTGCTTTGGTGATTGTACGATCGAGACGCAATGCGACTGTGCCGAGGCAGCATGTCGACCGAGAATCGCTTGGAAGTATTCGAATTCGGCCGAGGAAGGAAAGGCGGAACGGAAGAACCAGGTCGGACAGCCCTGATCATGTACAGCATCCGGATCATCCCTGGAAGTGGATCGTAGAGCGTGTGCCAAGAATGTTCGGAGTGACTTGAAAATGAGCAGCCTTGCCCCTGGGGCAAGATCAGTGGCGGTGATGGAAGCAGTAGAGTTGGATCTCTGGGTGATACCGAGGAGGTTGAGATAGCAGTTCATGATTCGCTCGCCGTGAGGTTGGTGTGCGGCACTGCTTGGACCGGCGGTGCTTGAGGCGGAAGATCCGTTGGACCCCGAAGAGGCAGCGTTGGCCATCTTGTAGACTGATTGCTCCCACCCCGTCGTTGCTACTTGCGGCAAGACGGAGAGGCAGATATCTAGAAACTTGACGGCATCGAGGCGCACTTCGGGATAGATGTGGCTGAGAGCAGACGTGGTGAAGAGGAGCAACGTGTTGTGATATGGACCCAGCAATTGCGCTGGGATCTGTGGCAGCATCCATGCCAGCAATGTATGCATCTGCTTGCGTACAGCTGCATCGTCATCGCCAATGCAGCGAGAAAGCTCCGGAATGAGAGAGGCAGCATGAGTCAAGATCAAGCTCGCATGGAGAGTGAGGATCTCTTTGATGCCCGAGACAGCATCCCTCCGTACGCCGGCCGAGTAGTGACGAAGCTGAAGTGCCAGATCTGCTACCGTGAGGTTTCGCGAGTTGACCAGTTTGCCTGACTTGTCAACATTGATGGACTGCTGTGGCAGAGCGATCGTCTTGGCCTTGAACGAAACGTCGGTAGCATTGTTGGCAGCCTGCTTCCCTTTTCCTAGCTTAAGCTTTGTCTTTTGGAAGTCGGCCTTTTTCTCCTTTTGTCTCTTTGATGCCTTTGGCATGACTGTGGCTGCTTTTCGTCGAATGGGAGGGTGGCGAGCGTGTGCAAAGGACTGGGAAGGTGATGAATAGAACGACGAGGCACAAAGCAAAACCCTTTCTTCTCGCTCGGAAATTTTTGGCCAAAGACTCAGAGTTGCGATCCGAAACCCGAGACTTTTTGTGGTGTGGAGAAAACACAGTTGAAACGACACTTTAGCTAAGACAGCTTCTTCTGCAACACGACGTATACTCTCAAGAAGAACATGTCCATTCGCAGCTTACTCGTAGCACTTCGCTGAGAATCAAAATGTCATCAGTCAAGAAGCTGACACAGTCGCAGAAGGAGGTATTGGCCTTGTATCGCAGAGGACTGCGTATGATCAAGACAAAGGAGCAGGTGCGTTAAGCCGATCTGCCGCGCTGCTAGACGCTCCCGCTGTGATCTCACTCGAACGATTCTACCCTTGCGCTAACTACAGGAACACCGAAGAGACTTTACAATCTACCTGCGTTACTTTTTCAAGCATCCCTCCTGGGGCGGTGGACTGCGCAGGAGGGATTTCTCACAGATCGAATACATGCAGCGAAAGACCGCCCGGCTGCTCGAGACGACATTTGAACCAAAAGCGGTCAAGCAAATTAATCTTCCTAAAAACATCGAGAAGGATATGCAAGAGCTCGGACTAGCGCATTATAGGCGGGCCTTCCGCGATGCAAGCTCGGCATTCACCGCATCATCTACAGCATCAACAGCTCCCTCACATTAATCTTTCAATATAGCTATCTGTCAAGGCCTCGTGCCGCGCTCAGAACGAAACTGCAACGATGGGAAGATACATCTGGTCCTTGATTGCGCGACTATGCCTGGCACTGCCGACGCTTGATCTCAGTCAGAGTGGAACAAGCCAAATGGGTCTAGTCATATGACATCGGTCACAATCCGAGGCCCCGGTCAGGCATTCCAAACGTGCGCATTGCTCGACTAATGTTACAAAAATCTGCACATGTCAACGGAAGCGATGCGGCTTGCAACCCGATTGAATGCGATCCGAGAACGGAGGTGGGCCGACATGGATCAGGCAAGCACTTCCTCTGTCTCCTCGATGATCTCCTCCATCCATTCTTGCACCTCCTCGGTGGCCTCCTCGGCGAGCTTTTTGGCGTGGTCGACGCTGTGGCCCACCTCTTCGCGACCAAGATCTTCGCGCAGCTGCTCGAGATCGCGGCGGGCGTGTCCACGCCATGCCTTCCACTCCTCGAGGATGCGCTGGTACAGCTCGCGCTCGGCAGAGGCGAGGTTGGACTCTTCGGCGGCATCGTCCTCCTCGAACTGCTTCGAGTATTCTCGCAGGTTCTTGCGTACCTTCTTCTGCTCCTCTTTGCTGAGAAGCGTGCGGGGTCGTGGACGCCAGAGGATCTGCTTGAAGCGGTCCTGGATGTGCTTTTGCAGCTCCTGACCCTTGAAATCCCAGATTGCGAAACCGTTCTCGAGCGAATGACGCCACACAGAGGCCGAGGTGGCAACGTAACGTCCCGAAGGGTCCCATTCGAGGTCAGTGATGCCATAGTGCTCACCCGTGCCAATGAGCTTGACGTCGTCCGCAGGGTCGGCCGAAGGGTTGCCCTGTCGCACCTCGTGCATGAAGTCAACGTCGTACCACTCGAGGTCGAACTTTTGCGAGCTGCCGAGCGTAGCGACAACAATGTGACGGCCGCGAGGCGACCAGAACAGCGTGTTGACGGTCTTGTTGTCAAACACCTTCAAGGGACGGAAGTCGCCCTTGGGGTGAAGATGGTAAAAGTTGAGCTGCGTCTTGATGGTGATGCCTGGAGCCGGTGTGCCAAGCTGAGGGTCGTTGCTCGAGATGAGGGCAAAGTGGGTTCCGAACGGTTCCCATGCAAAAGCGGTGACGGGGTCCTTGAGCTCGACGACCTCGACGGGGAATTCTTTTTCCCGCACGCGGAAGATCTCGAGGTTGCAGAACATGGACTTTTTGGTCTTGGTGTGTCGGTCGACCTTGACACAGAGGTAGTCTCCCTGTGGATGCCAGTGCAGCTTGCAATCTGACACGTTGAAGAGGTTCTTGGAGCGGAGGATGGTTCTTGTCGGCACGGCCATGACAGTAACGCGTGCCGGTTGGTTGGCCACCTCGGGCTGCCAGTAGACAATCATGTTGTCCCTTGCCTTCTTGTTGGGCTTGCCGGCCTCGGCCAGCTCACGATCCTTGTCGCCCATGGGGCACCACTCAAAGTCGACGACTCCCTCGATCTTGATCGACTTTTTCTCGAGCAGACCCATGGAAGGGGTCTCGTATACGCTGATAGCCTGACCAGGATTGAGACGGGCGCAGTACTTGTCATCGGGGCTCCACTTGAGGAAGGGCCATGAGAAGCCCTTGAGCTGGCCTGGCTGACCGCTCTCATCCTGAGGCACGGGGAACGATCGCAACAGGTGACCGGTTCGAACCTCCCAAACAGCAATGCGGTTGCCCTCGTCTTCCGGGCCGAAAAATTGAGGACCGATGGGGGCGTTGTCGGGAACCTGGATGGGCTCGTGAGACCAAGTGACCATGTACTTTTCGTTGGGAGAGAAGTCGACAAGACGGGCACCAGGGTGAGGGAAACGCATGAAGCGCTCGCACGAGGGACCGCCCCAGATCTGAATACCTTGACGGTGGAAGGTGGTGAGGAAAGTACCGAGGGGCGACCACTGAACGTAACTCTCGGTCCAGCGAGGACGGCTGTGCTCAATCTGAGGATCCGAGGAGCGGTTGTGCCAGGCGATCTCGACGTCGTCGCCACGACAGATGACGAGCTGGTCGCGACCGGCGGGGTCGGCGAGCCAGGAGCGAAGGTGCTCGCGAGGCTTGAACTCTTCCTCCTCTGGCTCTACGTAGGTCTCGGATAGGCTGGCAAACTTTTCAACGTCGGTGAAACGGTGGACAGAGAAGCGGTGCTTCTTGTCAAATGCGTAACCGTCCATCTGACGGATGGCCTGAGCAGCATCTTCAGCGGAAGCCATCTCGACAAAGAGGTAGCCCTTGGAATCTCCATTGTCGGCGTAAGGAATGTGCATGCCCTCAACGGCAATGTCGATGTTGGCGTGGGTCTTGAAACGTTTTTGGATGGTCTCAAAGAGCTTCTGCTGGCGCGACTCGGTAATGACGGGGACACCTTCGATGACAATAACATCGTCGAGGCCCTCGTCAAACTTGACGGAGTACTTTTGCTCGATGTCGGAAAAGTCAATGTCGGCATCGTCGACGAAGTCGAGGTTGTCGACGCCGTTTGTGATGTCTTGCACGCTAGGCATGATGGGCGAAAGCTTCTGTGTTGGTGTAGGGGGGCGGCGTATGCAAGGTCGCGAAGCACAGTTGAACAACTACTCAATACCTCGTTCGCAGCTGTGCGAGGCGTAGCGGCCAGTCGGACCTGGGGGATGTCGGCGGAGGCTGAGATATGAAGCCGGCCGCAGTGTGCTACGTGCAAGTGGGTCTATACGACCTTTTTGTGAAGATGTTGTGGTGACTAAGAAGGTTTCGGCGAAATAGAAGAGATGCAAGTGCCAGTGACGGATTCTTTGATGGTGAAGACGAGCTTGCACTCGACAGTGTCTTTCTTGCTCGGGGAGAGAGAGAGAGAGCGGGAGAGAGCAGCACACTGACTCTGTCACTCGCATTGCTGCTTGACGGTTGCCCTCAATTTTTTCTTCTTCTTCCTGCCTTTTTGAATTCATTCATTCACTCGCTCTTCTGGTGTGCCAGTTTTTCAAATGAGCAATTTCAAGAAGCAAGTGTCCAGGAGCTTGAATTCGAACGCGCTCACACGAGAAGAGAGCCAAGAAAGGCGCGCACCGTAGCTTCTTTGATTGATTGATGGGGAGTACGCTCTCGTGCGAATCAAATCCTATCATCAGGGTCCCTCGTAGCTGCAGGAGCTTTGCTCCAAAAAAAAATGGGAAATAGGAAATTTCAAAAGTTGGCGGCGAGAAAAAAAGTGTGTGAGAGCTGCTCCACCGTGCTCTTTCCTTTGGCTCAACTGCCGGCAAAATTGGCGAGCTTGCTACAGTACGGACGGCATAGTATCTTGAAGAGTGCCACTCGTTGCTCGTCATCCTCCTCCCTTCCCTCCCTTCACCTCTGACCAAGGCGCGCTCGTATCACCGTTGTCGTTGCCGCATCTTCGCGCATCACAAAAGTCCCATCATGGGTAAGAAGCAGGAGAAGAAGACGGCCAAGGGTCGTCTCGACAAGTTCTACTGGCTTGCAAAGGAGCAAGGCTACCGATCGCGTGCCGCTTTCAAGCTGGTTCAGCTAAACAAAAAGTACAACTTTCTCGAAAAGGCAAGATGCTGCATCGATCTTTGTGCTGCTCCAGGTGGTTGGCTTCAGGTCGCTTCCAAGTTTATGCCTGCCAACTCGCTCATCGTCGGAGTCGATCTGGTCCCCATCAAACCCATCCCCAGGACCATTACCTTTGCCGAAGACATCAATTCGTACAAATGCAGAGACCAATTGCGCCAGATTCTCAAAGACTGGAAGGCCGATATCGTCATCCACGACGGTGCGCCCAACGTCGGTACCGCTTGGGTTCAGGATGCTTACGCTCAATCCGAGCTGACGCTCCAGTCGTTGCGTCTCGCCGTCGAATTTCTCACCGCAGGTGGCACCTTTGTCACAAAGGTCTTCCGTTCCAAGGATTACAACAACTTGCTCTGGGTCTTTAACCAGCTTTTCAAGAAGGTCGAAGCCACCAAGCCATCCTCGTCACGTAACGTCTCGGCAGAGATCTTTGTCGTGTGCCAAGGCTACAAGAACCCCGCTCGCATCGATCCCAAGTTCCTCGACCCTCATCACGTCTTCAAGGAGCTCGACCCCGCTGCCCTTGCCGACCATGACCAAGAGGCCGGTGTACCGCTTAGTCTCAAAGGTACATCTGCCGGTAACGCACACGCCAACGTCTTTGAACCCAAAAAGATCCGCAGGAACCGTGAAGGTTACGCCGATGGAGATTATACCCTTTTCCACTCCCTCGAAGCTATGGACTTTATCAAAGGTCAAGATGTCATTGGTATGCTCGGCTCCTACAACCAGATCTCATTCAAGTCGGATGAGAGCAAGACGCTGCTCGATTTGCCCGACACCACCGACGAGATGCGCGAGAACTGCTCGGACCTCAAAGTGCTCGGCAAGAAGGATTTCCGCAATCTCATGGACTGGCGCAAGGAGGTGCGTCTAGCACTCGGCCTCGATATGCCCAAGTCTCGGCAAAAGGACCTCGCAGAGCAGACCGAGACCGTTGAAGTCGAAGAGATGGACGAAGACGACCAGATCGACGATGAGCTTGCAAGGCTCAACGAAGAAGCCGCCAGGAAAGCCCGCAAGGAGAGGCGTCGCAAGAACGAGGTGCGTCAGAAAAAGATCCTCAAGATGCAGCTCCAGATGACCACGCCTATGGATATCGGCATGGATGTCATGGACGATCAGCTCGGCGCCGGCAATGGCGACATGTTTGAGATTGGTTCGGGCGAAAGGATCTCGAAGAAGGCCCTGGCACAGCAAGCAGACGCCTCTGACGACGAGAGCGAGACGATTGTCAGCTCGCAACATACCGACGATGATGATCCGGAAGCACGGGCAAAGCGCTTGGATGCCGAGATGGACGCGCTCTACGATGAGTTCAAGCAGAAGCAGTCGGAGCGTGATGCAAAGTTCCGCGCCAAGCAAGCGCGTCTCAAAGATGCCAAGAACGACTCCTGGCACGGTATCAACGACGACGAAGAGGACGAAGAGGACGATGATGAAGCCAACATGAGCGACGAGAGCGAAGGTGGCTACGATCTCGTTCAAAGGCGCAAGGAGCAAGAAGAAACTTTTGACACCGATGATGAAGAGGATGAAGAGGACGAACGTCTCGAGCGCCAAGCTATCCAGCAGTCAAAAAAGAGGAAGCGCGACCTTGCTGCTGCCGCTACTGATGACGTCGAAACGGTTGCGAAGCCATCCAAACGTTCGCTTGTTCATAGTCTTGTAAGTGACGCTGCCGTCAGCGCACAGCAGAGTCGGGAAGCCTCCATTTGGTTCGACAACCCACTCTTCAAGGACCTCGAGCTCGACGAAGAAGACGTACAAGAGCCAGTAGAAGTTGAGGACGATGAGGATGATTGGGAAGAGGAGGACGATCAAGAGGATGCGGAGAGCCAGGAGGACGAAGTCGAGGAGACGGAGGGAGAGGAGGAAGATGACTTTGAAGTCGTACCCCAAGATCAAGAGGAGCACGCTATCCCAGACGACGAATGGGACTTGGACGGCGAAGACGAGGAAGCAGGAAAGCAGAAACGCATCCAGGATCACGGCCTTGCCACCGCTGAAGCCGTCGCCCTCGCTCAAGCGCTCGTAAACCGACAGATCACCAAGGAGGACCTCATGGACCAAGGTTTCTCCAAGCACAACTTTGTCGACAAGGACGGCCTGCCCACTTGGTTCCTTGACGACGAGCAGAAGCACTACAAGGCCAACATTCCCATCACAAAAGAAGCCATGCAGGCGCTTCGTGAACGTCAACGCGCGCTCGACGCACGCCCCATAAAAAAGATTGCCGAAGCCAAGGCACGGAAAAAGATGCGCACGCTTCGTCGACTCGAAAAGGCGCAAAAGAAGGCCGAGACCATCAACGAGAACGAAGACATCTCGGAGAAGGAAAAGTCCAACACAATCAACAAGCTGCTGGCCAAATCGGTCAAGAGCGGACAGAAGAAGAAGGAGGTGCAGCTCGTCGTGGCCAAGGGTGTCAATCGTGGACTCAAGGGCCGACCCAAGGGCACCAAGGGTCGTTACAAGATGGTGGATCCGCGCATGAAGAAAGAGCTTCGCGCATTCAAGAGGAAGGCCAAGCGCGACGGCAAAAAGCTTGGTTCGTCCAATTCGAAGCCCAGGGTGCCCAAGGGTTATGGTCCACGCAACTGAGCCATGGCTGGCGCTGTGTGTCTCTCGCATTATTCTCCGTCGGTTTCGTTTCAGCATTTCTTGTATTCCACCTCATTCATTAATGCATTCATGTCCCACATCGTCTGAATGGCACGCTGAGGTCGGCAGAGTTCCGGACTGGCCTGCGGGCGAGAACGAGTTGCAATTTCCCTGAAAGATGAGCGGATGCTTGATTGTTGACATGAAGGATCCTCAAGCTGGGATCGCGATATCTACCTGGATGATTTCTCGGATGGCAAATCCTCGGGAGGAGCTTCGAAGACGACTGTCGGGATCGGCACCGATGGCGTCGATGCGGAAGGCGATGCAGAGGAGTTGCCTGCTGCCGCCAACGTGTCTCTTGCTACCGAGCCGGAGCCTGCTGACTTGACGGAATCGCTGCGCTGCATATTGACGGATCGAGAGCCGGACCCTTTGTTTGCGGACAAGCGCTGATCGAGGGCTTTGAGCGCCATGGCTCTTCTGCGCTCTGCCTCGGCGCGCGCGCTGCCGTGTTGAGGAGCTTGACCATTGATGGATGCAGCTTCCAGATCAGCATAGTCTCCACCGGTCCACGGCTGGACAACCTTGATCTTGACAAAGAGGTTGAACAGCGTGGTCGAGATGAATTGAACGGGCGTGTGAGCAAAGGGCGGGAACCAGTTGATGAATGCAAAAGCTTCGCTTCGATCTCCCTTGTAGCCGGATTCGTTGACTTGGAAGAAGCGCAGGTAGGCCCACGAGATGAGCCAGCCAAACTGGATAAGGATCCAAGGTGAGGTGTAGCCGATGAGGCACATCACATTGCTGACAGTGACGTAGAGCATGGGCAAGTCCTTGATGCGGAGCTTGAGAGCGCCGCTGAGGATCTGCACTTGGTGCTCGGGGATCAGCTGAGTGAACGCTACAAGGAAGGCGGTCTGCAAGGCTTGCAAGCCATGGAATTGGATGCCCCAGATGAGCGGCTCTTTGCGGAAGACGCCAAAAAGAAGGAGCTGCAGGCCCCATGCGATGATGTTGCTGCCTACGAGAACGACGGTGGAGAACTTGATGAGTTCAACAGCGCCCCATTGTCTTTCAAGGTACCTCGCTGCCAGAGGCAGGGATACGATCGAGACGATGAATTCGAGCGTGGACGATTCGCAAAAACTGGCGGTGATGAGCGTCCATGGATACCAAAAGCTGGCGCCGGGGACAATGACAAGCCATGGAAATTGGACTGCGCTGATGGTGCCGAAACCGAGTCCAGTACGAAGACGCAGGAGGAAAAGAAGGGTCGTAAACGCAAGAAGCGCGGCTGTCAAAATTCTCGTCCCTGGCGGGATGTTCTGAAGAAGTGTGGACAGCGAGAAGACTGCCATGATTGCAGCGGTGCTTGAGCAGCTGTCGAAACGTTTGAGTTCCTAGTTTAGAGACCAGCGTGCATAGCTGATGGTGATTGTGAGAGTTTAGGATGAGCTGATCGACCAAAAAAGATCGATGAAACCAACTCGGCCCCAGTCGCGTTATCCGAAAAGTCGCGCATCGATTTCACACAGCCGAATATTCCCTCTGACAAATTTCACAGCGTCACGCTGCAGTCACCATTTTTTCTGGATCGGAACGGCAGCTTCGCGAGCGTAACTCGAATCCGAATGGTACAGTAGCAGCACGAGTTTGTTTGGATTCGATGCAAAACTGGGGTCGCAAGTCGATCAAATAATCGTGAGATGACGGACGATGCTATTTCAGAAGCTCGCGAACGGCGCCCCAAGCAGCGCGGAAGCCACGCTTCCTTTTGGGCGGAACTGCCGACTGCTCTGCCCGCTGGGCCGCGGTTCGTTCCGACGTCGCCGATGATGGCTCCTGTCTTGCCGTCTGCCTGGCATACAATTCGCCGGACAGATCTACGGATAGTCCGATCGGATGAGCATTCGAAGCTCCGTCTCGGGCCGGAGTTACGAAACCACCGATAGTGACCCTGCTTGTGCTGGGCAGTCAGGACAAGGCAATGTGAAAGATGGACGTGTATTGAGAGGTACAAGTACAAAATAAAGTGTGAGTCAGTGAACGTCATCCAGCAACATGGATCAGAGTTCACACACGCCTCGTCGTCGAGTGCGGAAAAAGTCTCGAGTTACGACCATCAAAAGCTGCGCTTACTTTTGATCCGCTACCGAAGTCTTTTCGAGGGCGTCGGCAAGCTCATCCGTCTCGTCGGACTTGGCCTGCGTCGCTGCTGGAGTGGACTCTGGCTCGTCTTCGGCATCCTCTTCATCATCCTCGTCTTCCTCCTCCGCCTCGCTCTCTTCACCGTCAGGATCCATCTCGTCCAGTTCGAGGAGCGCGTCCTCGTGCCCGTGCTTGGCGAGCGCGCTCTTGATCTTTTCAATGCATTCATCCTCCTCATCGGCCCAGTTGCCGTTGATATCAAGCTTAGTCAAGCTGGACAAGTGAAGCTCGATAGCGCTGCCCAGCTGGCTCAAAACCTTGCGGTCGAGGTCGCAGTACTGAACCTGGATGGTTTCGAGCGCCGGGTTGCTACCGTTGGCAAGCGCACCGAAAACGAGCGCACCACCCTTTGGCTTGAGCAGACAGTCGGACAAGTTGAGCGTCTTGAGCTTGGGCCACTTTGGCAAACAGGCGGCAATGGCACGAGAGCCCCGAAGCGTTGCAGTATTGTCCTGCAGGTCGAGCACCTCAAGGTTGCGGCACGAAGCGAGGCCCTTGCTGATCGCCTCGATACCCTCCATGCGGATCCCGTTCTGGAACATGCGCACTTCGGTGAGGCCACCGTGGGCTGCATATGCTTTAGACCAGATGGGTGCTGAGCCGTTCTCGAGGCGGTTGCGTCCACAAATGACGGTACGAAGCTTGGACTCGAGTCCCTTGGCCTTGAGGTTTTGTGCGGCCTCGAAAAGCGCTTCGGCGACAATGGTGCCTCCAGTGATGCCGAGACCGTTGTTGTTGAGCTTTAGCACCGAAAAACTGTGGTTGTTCTTGAGAAAGTTGACCATGGGCTCGGCGGATCGTCCGCCGAAGGCGTTGTCGGAGAGATTGAGCTCCACAAGGCTGGTGTGATTTGTGAGAGCGTCGCAAAGCGCCCGGAGAGCATCTGGGATCTCTGTGATGAGTCGACCAGTAAAGATATCAGCAAAATCGGCAACTTTGAGCGTCTTTTTGTTCTTGAGCACGTCGGCAAGGGCCTGACATGCCTCCACGCCGAGGGTGTTGCCTCCGAGGTGGATCTCTTCGAGGTCAGTGATCTGCTCGAGCTTCTCGAGGTGGGACTGGATGTCGGCCTTTGTATCGAGCTTGAGGCCCTGACCAACGAGGGAAAAGATCTTGGACTCGTCTGACATTGTGAGAGGTTGATAGTGATGCAGTGAAAGGTAGCTTGTGTAAACGGTGGAAGAAAGGAAGAGATCCCGTCCAAAAAGACCACCAACACATCAAAAGTAACACACACTGCTATTGAAAAAGTCGCACTTTGTTGCCTGTCACACGCTTTCCCGACCAGGCGTTGACAGTTCTTCTATCTTCAGATCGCCGATTCAAAAGTTCCGATTTGTCCAAATTGATATTTGCACTCGCGCGACAGTTGTCGGAATCTACTCGCTATCAGCTGCGGCAACGGCACGGTCCAAGCTCCCGCTTACAAATAGCTTCCAGGCTTGTCACCACTTTCAGCAAATGGCCCTGACGAGCAAAGTGGATCTCATTTCAGATCGTCATGCCAATGAACTCAGGACTCTGCTAGATGTTAGACATGGAGAATGTACCGGAATGACTGCCATTGTCGCGCCACTCCGCCGCGGAGATCAAGTTTGGCTCTGGAAGGTCAGGCGGTGCTATGGTCGAGAAAAAGCAGTGTCTGAGCTGGACCCGACGGTGGTAGGAATTTCTGTGCGCGCAAGGACCCATTGGATCTCGAATCCTGTACTTATTGGCCGACGCGGTATGATAGCAGCTGCTCAGTGTCGCCAGCATTGCTGGTGTGTGCGCAGTTCTTCTCAGAATACAAATTGCTGCAGACTCAATACGAGGGAATTGTATTTGCGGTTGGTTCGAGGAACTGAGAACGAGGCTTCTCGCCAGAGCGTTGGAGCTGAAAAAGGGTGCTGATTCTTCGCCGCGCTGTGCAAGCCTAGAAAATCCAGACGATCTACGGCTTGTCATTCGCCGCATTTTTGCACTCGCCTCCCTCTTTCCTCTCAAAAAATTTTCTCTTTGCTTTTCCCGCTCGGGCTCGAGAGGGGAACAGTGCAGCTCAGCCGCGCTCGAAGGAGACAGCGTTGAGCCACTTGTCTAGTTCCGCATCGCCTTGTGCCACCGCGAAAATCTCCTCTTTCTCGCAGAGAGTCTGTTCCCTGTGGCCGCCTGCTGTCGAGCTGACGATTGCCTTGAGCTCGAGATCACTGTATCAGTTTTTGCCCTCTCCTTCCATCAACCATCTCCCCCCTCCTCCCTATCCATCTCCCTCGTCCCTCAGCGCACCGACGCTAGTGTTCAGTCAAGATGGTTAAGTGAGTATTGACAAATGAGACCTTCACCAAGTCCTCCGCTATGGACCCTTCAGCTAGCCCTTTTCGAGGCAACACCTTGTATCTCTGCACGAAGGGGCTCTGTCGTCTAGCAGTGGTTCTTGATGTGATGGTACTATCGTCCAGAAGGCGTCCTCTTCGGACATGTGTTGACCATCGCTGCCTTCCATCTTACCTTGCCCTGCATTTCCGTGTACAGCTTCACCGTCGACGAGATCCGTGGCCTCATGGACAAGCCCACCAACATTCGTAACATGTCGGTCATCGCCCACGTCGACCACGGTAAATCCACCCTCACCGACTCGCTCGTCTCCAAGGCCGGTATTATCGCCGGTGCCAAGGCTGGTGACACCCGTTTCATGGACACCCGTGACGATGAAAAGGAGCGTGGTATCACCATCAAGTCCACCGCCATCTCCATGTACTTCCCCATGGAGAAGGATGCCCTCGAGGCCATTGCCCAGAAGAAGGACGGAAACGAGTTCTTGATCAACCTCATCGACTCGCCCGGTCACGTCGATTTCTCCTCCGAGGTGACTGCCGCTCTCCGTGTCACTGACGGTGCCCTTGTCGTTGTCGACTGTATCGAGGGTGTCTGTGTCCAGACCGAGACCGTACTCCGTCAGGCTCTTACTGAGCGTATCAAGCCCGTCGTCTGCTTGAACAAGGTCGACCGTGCTCTTCTCGAGCTCCAGGTAGGCAAGGAGGACCTCTACCAGTCCTTCATGCGTACCATCGAGTCGGTCAACGTCGTTATCGCCACCTACAACGACCCCGTCCTCGGTGAGAGCCAGGTCTACCCTGAGAAGGGTACCGTCGCTTTCGCCTCGGGTCTCCACGGCTGGGCCTTTACCCTGCGCCAGTTCGCCAACCGTTACGCCAAGAAGTTCGGTGTCGACAAGGACAAGATGATGGTCAAGCTCTGGGGCGACAACTTTTTCAACCCCAAGACCAAGAAGTGGACCTCCAAGGACACCGACGCTGATGGCAAGCCCCTCGAGCGTGCCTTCAACATGTTTGTCCTCGACCCCATCTTCCGTGTCTTTGACGCCATCATGAACTTCAAGAAGGACGAGGTCCCCAAGATTCTCGAGAAGCTCGAGGTCAAGCTCACCCAGGACGAGCAGGACCTCGAGGGCAAGCAGCTCCTCAAGGTAGCCATGCGCAAGTTCCTCCCTGCCGGTGACGCCCTCCTCGAGATGATTGTCATCCACCTTCCCTCGCCCGTCACCGCCCAGCGCTACCGTGTCGAAACCCTTTACGAGGGTCCCCTCGACGACGAGTCGGCCATCGGTATCCGTGACTGCGACCCCAAGGGTCCTCTCATGCTCTACGTCTCCAAGATGGTCCCTACCTCGGACAAGGGTCGTTTCTACGCCTTCGGTCGTATCTTCTCCGGTACCGTCAAGTCCGGTCCCAAGATCCGCATCCAGGGTCCCAACTACACTCCCGGCAAGAAGGAGGACCTCTTTATCAAGTCGGTTCAGCGCACGGTGCTCATGATGGGTCGTTACGTCGAGCCCATCGAGGACTGCCCTGCCGGTAACATTCTCGGTCTCGTCGGTGTCGACCAGTTCTTGCTCAAGTCCGGTACTCTTACCAGCTCCGAGACCGCCCACAACCTCAAGGTCATGAAGTTCTCGGTTTCGCCCGTCGTGCAGGTCGCCGTCGAGGTCAAGAACGCCAACGACTTGCCCAAGCTCGTCGAGGGTCTCAAGCGTCTCTCCAAGTCGGACCCCTGTGTGCAGGCCTGGATCGCCGAGACTGGTGAGCACATTGTTGCCGGTGCCGGTGAGCTCCACCTCGAGATTGTCCTCAAGGACCTCGAGGAGGACCACGCCCAGATTCCCCTCAAGATCTCGGATCCCGTCGTTGGTTACCGTGAGACCGTCCAGGCCGAGTCGTCGATGGTCGCCCTCTCCAAGTCGCAAAACAAGCACAACCGTCTCTTTGTCAAGGCCCAGCCCATCGACGAGGAGCTCTCCAAGCTCATCGAGGCCGGCAAGATGACCCCCCGTGACGACTTCAAGGCTCGTGCCCGTGTCCTCGCCGACGACTTTGGCTGGGATGTCACCGACGCCCGTAAGATTTGGTGCTTCGGTCCCGAGACCACCGGCCCTAACCTGCTGGTCGATGTCACCAAGGGTGTCCAGTACCTCAACGAAATCAAGGACTCGTGTGTCGCCGCTTTCCAGTGGGCCACCAAGGAGGGTGTCTGCGCCGAGGAGCCCATGCGTGGTACCCGCTTCAACATCCTCGATGTTACCCTCCACACCGACGCCATCCACCGTGGTGGTGGACAGCTGATCCCCACGTGCCGACGTGTCTGCTACGCCGCCGCGCTGCTTGCCCAGCCCGGTATCCAGGAGCCCGTGTATCTCGTCGAGATCCAGTGCCCCGACTCTGGTCTTGGTGGTATCTACTCGTGCCTCAACAGGCGTCGTGGCCACGTCTTCTCCGAGGAGCCCCGTGTCGGTACCCCCATGGTCACCGTCAAGGCCTACCTCCCCGTCAACGAGTCCTTCGGCTTCAACGCCGATCTCCGACAGGCCACCTCGGGTCAGGCTTTCCCTCAGTCCGTCTTCGATCACTGGCAGCTCCTCCCCGGCACCCCTCTGGAGGCCGGTAAGACCCTCGACATCGTCACCGCCATCCGAAAACGCAAGGGATTGAAGGAAACCGTTCCCCCACTCGAAAATTTCTATGGTTGCGTACACCAGAAACACCTTCCCATCTCTCGGTTCCCTTCTCATGAACATCATACTGACTGTCGTTCTCCTTTCCCCCTCTACTCTTCTTCTGATTCCTGCGCTTATCGATTACAGACAAGCTCGTAAGTACTCTGCTATTGTCTGAGGATGTTTTAGCACCTGCATCGTCGCTGACAACACTTTCCTGCCTTCTCTCCCATACAGTAAATGGTCTCGACCTCGAGCTTCCCTCGACGTTTTGTCGATGTGTCCCCGGTATAATTGCCGCCACGTGTCTCTCTGCCGCATTCTGCGGCGGTCCCAAAATGCATTCGTTTCCCCTCCTTCGTTGCGTGCCATAGAGTTGAGCGTACCCGTGAGCGTGTAAAAACATTGAGCCGGGTATGGATGGTCGACACACGACCATTATCACCGAGTGACCAAGAGAATTGCACTGTCGCACAAGAAAATCAAAATTTTCCCAACTTTCGACTGTGGATGTGCAGATCGGAAATCATTCGCCAGATTGACGTGAGGTCTGCGCAGACAAACCTGTGTTCAATCGAGGATGACTTGAATCTGCAAGGTTGATCCAATGCCGCAAAAGGAAAGTATTGTTCGGTGGGGTCAAGGGCGGTCATCCACAGCAAGGGCTGCGGGAGCATGAGCGAACAGGCAAGCATGTCACTCGACCATCTTC
The DNA here is from genome assembly GCA_928852645.1 of Mycosarcoma mackinlayi. Lineage (NCBI taxonomy): Eukaryota > Fungi > Basidiomycota > Ustilaginomycetes > Ustilaginales > Mycosarcoma > Mycosarcoma mackinlayi. Next base: position 2,974 of record CAKMXS010000030.1, on the reverse strand, counting down.
GGCTGAAACATGCACGAGAGCAGCTTCCAATAAGCTTTCACCACGCAAAACGTATAGCGACAATTCCGGACAATAACGTTATTACAGTAGTACCGACGCATAAGTAGTACCGACGCGTTTTTGAGCTTGAATTTTAGTATGATGGCAGTACTTGTCATGATCGCGTGCTCGGCCGTCTGTGAACGTGAAGAACTGAAACTGAGATTGCGAGATGAGGTGTTGCTACGGTACATGATGAGCAGAACGTAATTCATGATTGGTGCGTGAGGGGCCTGCGACTGGGAGCGTTTCGAAAAAGCCATAGGGATCCTCCTCATCATCAGTGCTTGCGCTGAGAGGCTCATCGTCGTCAAGGCCGTCGTCGATATCAGGCACTGCTGGCGTAGCGGCGACGGCCGATGACGACGAGAAGCCTTCAGCGGCAGCCTCCAGAGGCTCGACACCACGATCAGCTGCCGCAGCGGGTGGTACTACCACCACCTCCTCCTCCTCCTGCCCATTCTCGCCACTGTCGCTTGCAATCCGAACACCTTTCGCAACCAGCTTGCGCTCAGCATCCTCTCGCGTGATGATACGGTCCTTTGTGAGCACACGTGTGTCGCCACCCTTCCGCTTTTTGCCAAGCTTCTCCGACGATTTCTTGTGGCGCTGCTGTTGTGCACGTAGTATGGCAACTTCGGCTTCCAGAACTGCAATGGAAGCCTGCGCCTCCTCGTGTGCCTGCATGATCGAATGTTTGAGTGCCCGTGCGTCCCTGAGGTCGAATTCCAAGCGGTAGGCTTCAACAGTGGCGTTGAATGCCAAGGCTGAACGCAGAACAGCAAGTTCCTGCAGCGGAGCCCAAGTCGAAGCTTCTACAGCCACAGCTGCGATACTCCCACCAGCTAGCCGGCGTAAAACCCTCTCTGGACTTGACTCGGCCATTATTCCGCAGTCCAGGAAGGCCTTGCGCGCTCGTGCCTGCGTTAGAACCTTCTCGCGTGCCTGGGCGTAGAATGTTCCAAATTGCGCCTTATCAATAGACGCCACATGCTCAGCAACTTCACTCACCGTTTGCTGGTAAGCGGCTTTCAATGGTCCAAAAATAGAGACGTCGAGAGGCTGCATAACGTGTGTGGCGTGTGGCGGAAGCAGGAACGGGATGATACGCTTCTTCCAGGCCGCCTCAATGAATGGCGTTGTGGTGTGAGACCGGTGACCATCGATGATGAGGAGGCACCAGTCTGATGACGACGACGACCTTGTATTAGGCTCGAAGATGGTTTCAAGCCATTCAATGGCAAGCTCGTCGTTGGTCCAGCCATTTGGCGTCTTAGTGAAGCGCCATGTACTCGGAACATCCTCCATGCGTCTGTGGTCCCCAACAGTGTGGCGTACACCCTTTGTGATGATGAACGGCGGCAGTAGCTGGCCGCCACTTCCGATGCACTCAATCACTGTTGCCGACTCTCGGGTTCCTGGCTGGGCCTTGAACCGAGCTGCCGGAACCGCGTTTGGTACAACAATGCGCTCGCTAGCAGCAATACCAAGCATGAAGCCCATTTCGTCCATGTTGAAGACGTTTGCTGATGCCACGCTGTACTCACGCATGATGGTGCCAAGCTGATCGAACCACTTCCGGATGGTGGACTCATTGGCCCCGGACAGGCGTTCATTGTCAAGGCAACGAGACCAATGGGTCTGAATTGCTGGGTGTCGCAGCAGGAACGACTGCAGCCAAGCATGCAAAACTTCCGACGGCTGGGGACCGTCAGGAACAGGCCGTATGATGGTGGCGGCATACTGACGGAGAAGAGCGGGCGTCAGAGGGTACCCGCTGCAGGCACAGTGCCGGATATGGTTCAGTATTGCTGTCTCTGCAGCGGGTGTAAGCGCCTGTTGGCCGGCCTGAGCGCCTTTCTTAGGTTGTCGGCCATTTACACGGTGGCGTAGGGTCGCTTCAGGAACGTTGTTTGCTGCAGCGGCCTTCCGAATGCTGTCGTAGGTCCCGTTGCCAAGCTTGGCAGCGGCTTGGGTTACAAGGTGTCCTGTCCGGAAAACAGGGTAGGGTGTCTTAAGTAAAGTTGTAGAGAAGGCCAAAGTAAGTATATTTGATTATCAGACCCTACGCAAGTTCATTAATACTTGGCCGATGTACGGCCCGGCAAAGTTTGGCTCGGTCCAAGTTGGGACGCCAAAAATGTGGGAATTTCCACTTGCGTCCATAATGAAAGTTGTGTAAAATGGTGTCAAATGAACATGCTCAAAGTCCTATGACCTCAGCTAAAGTGGCCATGGAGCTACGGTCCACTTTCCGTTTTTGGTCAAAATGGAAAATCCTCCAAGGGTCCCCCCTTGGGATGGGCCAAAATGGACCCCCTCAGATTGCTCTGCAGCCTTAATATAAGTTGTAGAGGGATGCTAGGAGATGCTAAGTCCAGAGTTTTGGAGTGATCTGACCCAAAGTCATGGAGATATGGTGACCTTGGTACCCAACCCTAACCCTACCCTATATAGTCACAGTCAGCACACACGTATGAGTGTTGGGGGTATTTACAAGTGGATTTTTTTGGGGTTAGGGTTAGGGTTAGGGTTGGGTACCAAGGTCACCATATCTCCATGACTTTGGGTTAGATCACTCCAAAACTCTGGACTTAGCATCTCCTAGCATTAGGGTTACAAGGTGTCCTGTCCGGAAAACAGGGTAGGGTGTCTTAAGTGAAGTTGTAGAGAAGGCCAAAGTAAGTACTTTTGATTATCAGACCCTACGCAAGTTCATTAATACTTGGCCAAGGTACGGCCCAGCAAAGTTTGGCTCGGTCCAAGTTGGGAGGCCAAAAATGTGGGAATTTCCACTTGCATCCATAATGAAAGTTGTGTAAAATGGTGTCAAATGAACATGCTCAAAGTCCTATGACTTAGGGTTAGGGTTAGGGTTAGGGTTAGGGTTAGGGTTAGGGTTAGGGTTAGGGTTAGGGTTAGGGTTAGGGTTAGG
>CAKMXS010000029.1:0-58383 GCA_928852645.1 Mycosarcoma mackinlayi | reverse complement strand
TTGAACTTGATAATAGTAAAAAGAGAAATCATTGTAGAAATAGTAACATACCATAGAGCGTGTATATTTACAGAACGATATGAATAATATTCATGAAATAGTACAGAAGTGTTCTACTTCTTTTATCTATTATAAATTTTAAAATAACGATTCTTTTTTGCTTTCTGTAATAAAAATTAGTCAATACAAAATAGATTATGGATAAAAAGAACAATCTGATTAATAGATAAAAGCCCTATCATACTATAAAAATAAAATAGAACTATTTTATAACTATGTTCAATGAAGGGTTAGAAAAAAATAGAAAATAGTTAATGCGACTACTTAAAACACACCCTATTCTAGGTCTAGCTAATAGTTACCTAGTTGATAGTCCACAACCTTCAAACATTTCTTACATGTGGAACTTTGGATCACTACTGGGAGTTTGTCTAATTATTCAAATTCTTACAGGTGTATTTCTAGCTATGCATTATACACCTTCAGTTGACCTAGCATTTATTAGTGTTGAGCACATTATGCGAGATGTTAACTACGGATGGCTAATTCGATACCTTCATGCTAATACAGCGTCATTCTTCTTCATTTTTGTGTACCTTCACATTGGACGAGGACTATACTACGGATCATACAAATCACCACGAACACTTCTATGGTCAATTGGAGTAATTATTCTAGTTCTAATGATGGCTATTGCTTTTCTTGGTTTTAACGGCCAAAAATGGGTGTATATTTATAATATCGACATAACTACTATTCAATATTTTTCTCTCCAACTCTACTAATTCCTAGTGCACGTCTTAAAAATATTCTTGATAAACATAATATTAAACCTATTCTTCTATTTGAAGATCTTACAAATCCTAGTACCAAAAAATCTGCTTATCAATCACTTAAGCCTTTTTCCGGTATCTACATGGTTGTCAACCTGGTAACGGGTCAATATTATGTAGGGAGTGCTGTAACAGGAAATCTTTATATGCGTTTCCATAAGCACCTATTTTCTTTTGCAGGAAATAAACGAGTAGCTAATGCTGTAAACAAATATGGACTATCTGAATTTGCGTTTCTAGTACTCGAAATTGTACCTCAAGAAAACAAAACTGGTAGTACACTACTTCTTAACCGAGAAGATTATTATCTAGATACTCTAAAACCAGAGTATAATATTGCATCACTGGCTAGTAATAGCATTGGATGGAAACATTCTGAAGAATCTCTAGCAAAAATGCGTGAGAATTACTCGAAGAACGACGACAACAAGTTGCAAATATTAACAAAGGAAAAACTCTTTCTCAAGAGACACGTGAACTTATTCGTAAATCAGCTCTACTTCGGGAGAGTATGTCCAGCGAAACTCGAATGAAATGTGCTGTAAATGTACGACCCGTTACTATTACAAATCTAGACGGTTCTAAGATTATGAATTTTGTGAGCATCAAAGAAGCAAGTATTGCTATTTCATGTAATGAAAAGACAATTCGGCGTGCTCTAAGTGGAAATGGAATTGTTAAAAAGAAATATCTTGTTAAAGCAACTAAAGATATTATTGAATAATAAGTTATATTGATATACTGTGAAGTTTTATATAAAAATACATCTATAGTCCTATTATTTTCCCCTTTACAATCTGTATAGAGAATAGGGTAAATAAGAATAGAATACCTCGACAGGGGTATTGGAGATATTTATATCTCTGGCAATACGAGTGAAAACGGTCAACGGAAGTTATCACCTTTCAAGACCGTCGGTTGTATACACGATCGCTACAGACTGGGTCACTTGTGGGTACCTGCAATGGTGCTTAATGTACAGTCGGACATCTAAAGTAGTCTTACTTTTCAAGGCCTAAAATGATGTAAATAATAGTAATATGATTATTTATTGATTAGGTACAACTACTATTTACTGTGATATCTAATAGTAAATAGATAGAGGTGTTGTATGTTCTACCATACGGACAAATGAGTCTATGGGGAGCTACAGTTATTACTAATCTTCTAAGTGCTATCCCATGGATCGGACAAGATTTTGTTGAGTTTGTTTGGGGAGGATTCTCAGTTAATAATGCTACACTTAACCGATTCTTCTCACTACACTACCTTCTACCTTTTGTACTAGCTGCTCTAGCCGCTATGCACCTACTAGCTCTACACGAGCATGGAAGTAGTAACCCACTAGGAGTTTCAGGTAACACAGATCGACTACCATTCCATCCTTACTTTACATTCAAAGACCTAGTTACAATCTTTGCATTTCTACTAGCTCTATCTCTATTTGTATTCTATATGCCAAATGCACTAGGACACTCTGATAACTATATCCCAGCTAATCCAATGCAAACACCAGCCTCAATTGTTCCAGAATGGTACCTACTACCATTTTATGCTATTCTACGATCAATTCCTAACAAACTGCTAGGAGTTATTGCTATGTTCATGTCACTTCTAATTCTACTAGGAATGCCTGTTCTAGATACATCACGAATCCGAGGTAGTCAATTCCGACCACTAATGCGATTCTCATTCTGGACATTTGTTGCTTGTTTCTTTATTCTAATGTTTATTGGTAGTCAACATGTTGAAAGCCCATATGTTGAAATCGGTGCAGCAGCTACTGCATACTACTTTGCTTGGTTCCTAGTAGTAGTACCGGCAATTGGTATCATTGAAAACACACTAATGGATATTGCTCTAGCTGAAGGATCTTCATCAGAAGTTGTTTCACAAAAAACACCTACACCACTACTACAAAATGTTGTATAATATGTTTGTGTTTCTCATTTTTCCCCTACTTAATTTCTAACTCTTATAAAAGAAGTTAAGTTAGTAAATGGATAACCCATTTACTGTATATTCTATTTTTGCTATAGAATTTGAATATACGAATTAATTATATAGGATTAATTAATTAACACATTATACTTAAAACAAAAAAAGGGTATCAATAATAAAGAAGAATTTAATTTATGAAAATGTACAAAAAAATTAACATATTTTTTGTATTTATCTATATTTATAAAGGTATAGATAAGAATGATCACTAATAAAGTGTATCCAATAAGTAATAGTTACTAAAAAGGACTGAAAAAAAGAAATCGAATATTTTCTAGATCGAAGGTTTAGTAATTATTATGATATGCGTTTTAAGTTATAATAATAATAGTAAACGCTTAGTAATTGTTTAATCGTGGCAAAGTTAGAACGTTATCTGGTAGTTTTACTCATGCAAGTCGTATGGTATTTATAAATATTATGGCGTACAGGCGAGGAGAAAAAGTACATACCTTTAGTAGATGATAGAAACATCTAATTATAAAGGAAATTTTCCGACTAAAGATTGGCTTTATATCTAGCAGGTAGTTGGAGTGGTAAAGGCGCTCCAAGCCTATGACGGATAGGAAATAGCGAAAGCTTCAATTCCCGCAATTGGTTTGAGAATAACCAATGGTGTCTTTAAGACATGCTGCAGAGGAGGATCTTGGGCAATGCTCGAAAGAGTGACCCAGCTAACCAGAACTCGAAAGAGTGTCGTAAGGGAGGATAATGACGTTACCTTACTAATAGTCCAATCTAAGTCTCGTGCCAGCAGACGCGGTTATACGAACTGGGCAAACGTTTAATAAATTAATAGGTATTAAGGATCCGTAGGCGGTTTCTAAGAAAGAAACTAGAATCTAATAGAGGATAGTGGAATGCTAGGAGGAGGGATGATATCCATTGATATCTAGCGGAACACTAAAGGCGAAAGCAGCTATCCAGCTAAAGATTGACGCTCAGGGATGAAAGTCTGGGGAGCAAAACAGATTAGATACCTGTGTAGTCCAGACCGTAAACTATTTACATTTCTTATTTGGCTTAACTATTCTTAGTTATTTTGTCAGATAAGCAGCAAACCGCTGTATGTGTAACACCTTGTAAGTACAGTCCCAGGACCGAAAGCAAAAGATTAGACCATCCTAAAGACCCGGAGTGGAGCATGTTGTTTAATACGATAATCCGCGTAGAACCTTACCTCTCCTTGAATGGCTTACATAACTTTGTTTGTAAGATCACAGGCGTTGCATGGCTGTCGGCAGTTCGTGTCGTAAGATGTCAGGTTGAGTCCGCCAACGAACGCAATCCCTATAAGAAGTTGTTATCAGTTATTATACTGCTCTTCTTATTTGCATTCAATAAGAAGCATTTTGGGAATACGATAAGCCTTCATGACCCTTATGGAGTATGGGCTACAGACGTGCTACTTGAACCTAACAAACTGATGCAATACCGTAAGGTGGAGCTAACCAGTAAAATATGGTGATACTAGAATCGTAGTCTGAAATTCGACTACGTGAATCAGGAATTCCGAGTAATCGTTGATAAGTACGCAACGGTGAACTTTTACATTTGGGAGATACTAACCGTCTATCAAGTGTTGGTCGTTTATCAAGCTATGAACTAGTGTTTATTTTGATTCTTTCTTCTATTTTAGTATTACTATATAGTTACTACCTTGTAGTTGTATATAAATAAGTAAAATTATTTGTATATATATATCCTTACTTATCAGTAGAATATTGATTATATAGTATAAATACTTTTAGTTGAAAGTTTCTATGGCGAACACATGGAATAGCTTAGAACTCCTAACGCTAAGTTATAGCAAGGTAGCCGTAAGGGAACTTGTGGCTGATGGATACTATTCAATTATCCCCTACCCTCTATTTTTCTTTTTCTTATATACAATAAAAAATGAAAATAAAAAAAAAAAATTTTTTTTTTTTGCATATGATTTATAAATAGACTATTTATTAGCACTTCCTTAAATTATAAAACTATAAAAATTGTAAGTGCTAGTTATAGTTAATAACTTAACTTTATCTATGGGAATCTAGCATAATTGGTTAATGTCCTAAATTGTCAGTTTAGATTATGCCCGTTCGAATCGGGTGATTCTCGTATTTTGTATTGTATTTACTTATTGCAAAATTACAACAGTAAATTTATTTATATATAACGAGATAGTGTATTAGTTTGTAGTAAATTTCATTTTTGTATAAGATATATACAAACATACTACTAAATAGGGTCACTCTATTTTTAGTCAATGATTATTCTTATTTTAATCTTATAAGATTATAGTGTAATCATCTTTTTCTATTTTCAATTTAGAAAAATTGTAAGCACTTTTTATTATTTAAATAATAATAGATAGTAGCTTTGTTTTAAGGTCCTTAAGGAAGCCAGATATACTGGCACTATATGAAATGAATCTATCAGTAATTCTATTTCTAATTGGTATTCTAGGATTTGTTCTTAACCGAAAAATATTATCCTTATGCTAATTTCAATTGAAGTAATGCTACTAGCTGTAACTCTACTAGTACTAGTAAGCTGTTACAGCTTTGATGACATTCTTGGTCAAACATATAGTATTTATATTATTGCAATTGCTGGTGCTGAATCAGCAATTGGTCTAGGAATTCTAGTTGCTTACTACCGACTACGAGGAAATATTAGTCTACGACAATAATGTATCTATCACTTCTTCTTCTACCAATGTTTGGATCTGTTGTTACAGGTCTACTAGGACGAAAAATTGGAGTAACAGGAGCACACCTTATTACATGTTCTTGTCTAATTACATCAGCTATTCTAGCTATTGTAGCGTTCTATGAAGTTGGACTATGTAATAGTCCCGTATCTATTAATCTAATTAGTTGGATTGATTCAGAACTTATGGATGTTTCTTGGGGATTCATGTTTGATAGTCTAACAGTATCAATGCTACTACCTGTTCTAGTAGTTTCTAGTCTTGTACATATTTTTTCTGTAGATTATATGAGCGCTGATCCACATAACCAACGATTCTTTGCATATCTAAGTATGTTTACCTTCTTTATGCTAGTACTAGTAACAGGAGATAATTACCTAATTATGTTTGTAGGTTGGGAGGGTATTGGTATCTCTTCATATCTACTAATTAACTTCTGGTTTACACGAATTCAAGCTAACAAAAGTGCTATTAAAGCTCTAGTAGTAAACCGAGTTGGTGATATGTTTCTATCAATTGGGTTCTTTGCTATCTTTTTTGTATTTGGTAATCTTGATTACAGTACTGTATTTAGTATTGCACCTTTTATTAATGAAACTATTATTACTATTATTGGTCTACTACTACTACTAGCAGCTATGGGGAAAAGTGCTCAACTAGGTCTACATACATGGCTTCCAGATCAGCCTTCCTTCCACCTTATTTCTAATCACCTATCTACTTATAAATCAATTCTTCTATTTTCTAATTTTGTAACTAAAGATGAACAAGGACCCTCTCCTAAATCTATGGCCAAACGACGTAACCGTTCTATCGATGATTTTCTCTATTCTTTCCTAATTGGAGTAATGGTTAGTGGAAATCTAGTAAGTCGAACGCATAAAGACAATACAATGTCTCGACTAGTATATCAAACAAATGAAAAACACGATTCTAGTTGGTTTGACTACATTCTTTCACTGCTAGGACCTTACTGTGCTAAGGGATGGGATCGTCAAGAGAACATTGATACTCGTGATAATACAACTAGTATCCGAATGATCCTTTCAACACTAACATATGCTTGTTTTTATAAACTACATCTTCTATTCTTTCCTGAAGGATCTGGGTCACGTGTATTTACAAAGGAAATGTTTAGTCAATTTAATGAAATTTCTCTAGCAGCTCTTATTATGTCTAGTGGTTACATTCTAGACTATGGAGTAACAGGAGTTCATTATAATTATGTCTTTTCATCCCGATTTAATGCTCGAGTTGATTGGTGGAAATCGGGACTAGCCCTTCACCTACCTTATCATTGCACATCTGAAGAGCTCAATCTTCTACAAAATCGTCTTAGTGAACTAGGTATTGATAGTGTTGTTGCACTATCACGTGTACGTCGTATGCGAGCAGGACCTCGAATCCTAATTCCTTTTGAGGAATTTAGTAAACTACAAAAAGTAGTTGGTCAATATATTATTGAAAATAAGAAATATCTAATTGAAAATAAGTAGATAAATTCCCCTTCTTTAGAAATAAGGATAAGCGTCTGCGTAATACGTGAGTATTATGAAAAATATTGGGTGAATTGCAAGGATCTCTTATTAATATGGGTGATACAAATTAATAAGACAATTTGCAGCTAAGCCTTGGTCGACGTATATTTTTTTAATATAGATCAAGGAAAGTTCAACGACTAATCGGTGAGTTACGTCAACAATAATCCGGACACGAGCGCCCAACATCTATTATTTAGTAAGTGATTATTAAGAATAGATGATGACATAGTCTAAACTAGATAGTGATATCTAGAATTAAATGCTAAATACATTTAAGATAATAATTTATTAGCTATGGAAGGACCTACACCAGTTAGTGCTCTAATCCATGCTGCTACACTAGTTACAGCAGGAGTTTATCTTCTACTACGATCATCACCAGTTATTGAATATGGTCCAACAACACTTATTGTTATTACTTGGGTAGGTGCCCCTAACAGCGTTCTTTGCTGCTTCAACAGGTCTACTACAAAATGATCTAAAACGAGTTATTGCTTACAGTACATGTTCACAAATGGGTTATCTATTTATGGCTTGTGGTCTAAGTCAATACAACGTAGCACTATTTCACCTTGTAAACCATGCTTTCTTTAAGGCGCTACTATTCCTAGCAGCTGGTGCTGTACTGCACGCTACATATGATCAACAAGATCAGCGACGACTAGGAGGACTAATTGGATTCCTACCTTTCACATATACAGCTATTCTAATTGGTAGTCTAAGTCTAATGGCTCTACCTTGGCTAACGGGATTTTATAGTAAAGATCTAATTCTAGAAGTTGCATACGGACAATATGAATTCTCAGGACAAGTTGCTTACTGGCTTGGTACTCTAAGTGCTTGCCTAACTGCATTTTATAGTCTACGACTTATTAGTCTAACATTCCTTACATACCCTAATGCAAGTAAATCAGTATATCTACATACACACGATGCACCAACAATTGTTATGATTCCTCTTATTATTCTATCACTACTAGCTATCTTCTTTGGATACCTAGCACGAGATCTATTTGTTGGTATGGGTTCTGATTTTCTATCACCTAGTCTATTTACACACCCTTCACATATTAGTCTAATCGAAGCAGAATTTGGACTACCTCAAATTATTAAACTGCTTCCTGCTATTGGTACTCTAATGGGTGCTGGACTAGCTCTATATCTATATCATATTCTACCTGTATTTACTATTGATCTAACAAATAGTACACTAGGACAAAAACTTTATCGATTCTTTAATGGTAAGTATTATGTTGATGTTATTTATAACCATTATATTATTAACGGTGGACTTCAACTAGGATACGTTATTAGCAAAGTACTTGATCGAGGTATCATTGAACTAGTGGGACCTTATGGTCTAGCAACTGGTCTAACATCAGGAAGTAAAGATATCGCTAAACTAGATACTGGAAACCTGACTAGTTATGCTCTATACCTAGCTATTTCACTAGTAACTCTAGTTATGATTCTACTAAGCCCAGTACTACTTAATGCAGCACTAATCAATGCACCGCTAATTCTAGTACTGCTTGTGGGTATGGTATGTCTTCCATACATTGATTACACTACAAAATAGTAATATACCCCCTTTTGTAGTAAATTATTAGCTATTCTTTTTCGCATATATGTTTTTTAGGTTTTATATTATCTTGTAAAAAGGAATTCTTTTAGTATGATATTCTTAGTAGAAAAATAGTAATCAAAACATAGTATAGGAATACTAATAATTAGTATATGAAGGTAATACTAGCTTAATTGGTAAAGCGCCAATCTGTGGAGTTGTGTTCATTCCGGTTCAAGTCCGGAGTTTTACCCTTCGTAAATATATTTAAGTAGCTAGAATATAATAGAAATTTGTATAGGTAGGGCTATATTATGAAAAATATGCTTGAACAAAGTAGTAAGGTCCAAGATTAGTACTATTAGAAAATATTTCCACCTAGGATAGAGAAAATTTATAGAAAATAGTAAAAGAATACTTTTTACTAAAGTTGATATTCTTTTATGTAAACAGTCTCCTAATATAATTCACTATTTAGTATATAAATATTAAACACATATTTTAACATAGTATATTATTGTTTTATTTATTAAAATCTTCTATTTAATCTGTTTAATTTAAAGTTAATAAGAATTCGATTTTTTATACAAAATTTGGCCTATTAATAATTAGTCCCCTTTTAATTTCTGCTGGAATAGGCTAACTGGTTAAACCATACCATTCATACTGGTAAATTGATGGGTTCAATTCCCTCTCCCGGCTTTATCACTATTGAACTAATATGTCATGTCATGTACTAGTGTATACTTTTATATTTAGTAAATTAGTAAGTACATATATGTTATTATATATAGAACATGTCAATTATTCTATATTTACTACAATATTTAACAAGTAGATACTAATATTTTTAATAGAGCACACTAGAGGGCTCGAACCCCTAAATCTCCTAATCCGAAGTTAGGCGCTTTACCAATTTAGCTAAGTATGCTTTTTAATAAGAAGACGCTAACAGATACTATTCAGTAAAAATAGCACACTATTTTTAGTAATTTAATTTAATTTTCATTTTTTATCATTAATATTCTAAAATCCTTTCTTTAATTAAAAAAAAGAAAGTGCAACTACAAAACTTAGCTTTAATTATATTGTGAGTGATAGGACTTGAACCTACACAGTCTAAGACTACCGACTCCTAAGGTCGACTTGGCTACCAATTTCAACACACTCACATATATATATATACATATACCTATATAACTAATATATACTTGGAATTATTTTTCATTTTTTTTTTTAAGAGTTTAGGGAAAGGGGAAACATTGTTTTCCCCCGGATAGGTTAACTTAGTATTAAATACTCTATAATTATGAGTAAAGTAGCAGGAATGATACCATTAGGGCGAATAGTCCTGTAGCCTCTGATAGAGCGAATCCTAGGATCGCGTAAGTAAATAGTTGACCTCGTAGGCTAGGGTTTCGTGAAACTCCTTGGATTAGAGCAGCGAATACGATTCCAACTCCGATTCCGGCTCCGATTAGTCCTAGAGCAGCTACACCTGATCCGATGTATTTAGCAGCAGCAAGCATAGTAAATAACAATGATGTGTTACGCCAGTATGCCAATAATTACTATAGATAATTACGGTAAACACTAGCTGGTGAACAGATGCTGAATATCTTTATAAAAGATGTTTTCAGTACCTATACAATCCAATTTATTATCTATAGTAATTATCTACTATCCTATGTTTATATAGTTGCTTTGCTAACATTAGATTTAAAATAATAACCACAAGAACAGCTGGAATCGAACCAACATAAATGACTTTGGAGATCATTGTATTACCATTATACGATATTCTTATCTTCTTCTTTTTTACGTTTCTATTCCATTTTTTAATTTTCTAAGTGAAAATAATACTTTAAAGTAGATATTCGTTAAGAAAATATTTCTATCTATTTTCATCTCTGTGTAACAGAGTCAAGAGGGAATTGAACCCTGGATGGTAGAATTTGCAGTTCTCCAACAGAAGCCATCTGTACTCGACTCTTATTATATAAGAGCTATTCATATAAAGTATGGAAAAGAAGCTATTTTACTAGATATCGAATTTCTTCTTTTTATTTATTGAGGCTCTGCATTAGAGTGCACTGTAGCTAGTAAACAAATGGATGAATAAAATTCTCCTAACTAATAGCTGGGGGGTAATTAGTTAGTAGGTGTTTTATTCATAGAAAGAGTAATAGGTCCTACCATTGCAAGAAGAAGAATAACACTTGCAATAATAAGCCATAGTGCTCCAGTAGTATAAATACTATAACCAATACTTTGAATTTGTAGGAAACTAGCAAATTGTGTATCAGCTGCAGCGGTATTAAATGTATAATGTACATCACTAATAGAGCTATATTGTGCTGATTCAACACCTAGGAATACAGAATTAAACCAATTAAGAATACCCAGTTCAGCTTGAGGTAGAAGATTAGTTACTGTACTAATGTTAAATGCACCGCCATAAGACTCTGATCCGGCAGAAAATACTGGCATAATTGAAACTAGTTCAAATAGGAATAGACTTCCAATAATTGTACCTAGCGGAAGGTTTTGTGTATACTCTGTACCTACTGCACTTAGCTCAGTTAGTTGTAGATTAAGCATCATAACAACAAATAGGAATAGAATAGCAATAGCTCCAACATAAACAATTAGGTAAGAGATACCAATAAATCCTACACCTAGTAGTACAAGGTAACCTGCAACATTTACAAATACAGAAATTAGAAATAGTACAGAAATAACTGGATTTTTAGATGTAATAACTAGAATTCCAGAAAGAATTGCACCCAGTGCTAGAAAATCAAGTAGAAAGTTGTTCATAATAGAAATAAAAAATAGGACCGTATTAGAAATCATTTCTTTCATGAAAGAAATGATTTTCAAAGAAAAGGTCTTGTAGATCGCACTTTGCCTCTACTAATAAGAATACTTCATATAATAACTGTTATAAATCTTAGGATGTGACCTATTGATAGAATAAGCTTGCAAATTTATCTAGTGTACGAGCTTATTATTATAGAAATATCTGATAGTATATAAGATACTATCGTCCTTATAGGATCATCCTATACAATATTATATATAAGTTATAGATCTAATAGGTATATATAGATTAAAAATGTATTGATATAGTGTGTGTATAAGTAAATTAATAATAAGAATTAATATAGGAATCGATGACAATGTTGAATGTACGGTTAAGTAATTAAAGGGATTATTAGGGATGCCTAGCAGATATGTTGAAAAGGAAGTAGAATACTAAAAGTATAGATACAATCAGAATATTTATACAATCCTAAGGTAAACCGAATAGTATAGAACGTTGGGAAGTAAAACATTATAGTACCAATAGGAAAGGAAATCAAAAGAGACTCTGGGAGTAATGGTGAGTGAAACCAGAATAGCCAAAAATTTCACAAACATACATAGTACTTTGGAATAAGTAGACATTAAAATAGTGTTAAATGCATTATTTTAATCCCATAGAAGGTGAAAGTCCTGTATGTGATGAAAGTGGAAGTATTAGTAAGTAATATGAGGACGTCAGCCTTGTATGAATAAGGGGGTACCATCCTCCAAGGCTAAGTATAACATATCTAGCGATAGTGGAGAGTAACGTGAGTGAAAGGTGAAAAGTAAGTAGATGACTAGTGAAATAGAACCTGAACTAGTAATCCTATAAGCAGTTGGAGTTTTAGTAAAAAATGACAACGTACCTTTTGCATAATGGGTCAGCGAGTTAGTTTATAAAGCAAGATGAATAATCTAAGCGAAAGCGACTATAATAAGTGGATCAAAAATAGTTTTATGAACTAGACCCGAAGCCAAATGATCTTACCATGGCCAGGCTAAAAAGGGCCGAACAGGTGAATGTTGCAAAATTCTCTGATGAGCTGTGGTAAGGGGTGAAAGGCCAATCTAATTTGGATGATAGCTGGTATTCTGCGAAACCTATTTAGGTAGGGCCTTTATTTACACTTTTATATGTACAGCACTGATCATCATACATTAGCCGCGCTAGCGCATTATTACTATGTTAAATTGGGGGGTTTCACAACCCTACCATTGATGGTTAACCTCGGAAGGATAATAGTGAATGATAAGGGCACAGTCTATTCATGATAAGGTGGATAGACAAAAGGGAAACAGCCCAGATCACGTGTTAAGGTCCCAAAATATTGTTAAGTGAATATAAGAAAGTTTAACTCCTAATACAACCATGAAGTAGGCTTGGAGGTAGCCATCTTTTAATGATAGTGTAACAACTCAGTGGTCTAGCTTGAGGAGAGAAGCGTCGAAAATTAACGGGTCTTAGACAATATACCTACACCGTGA
The DNA here is from genome assembly GCA_928852645.1 of Mycosarcoma mackinlayi. Taxonomy (NCBI): domain Eukaryota; kingdom Fungi; phylum Basidiomycota; class Ustilaginomycetes; order Ustilaginales; genus Mycosarcoma; species Mycosarcoma mackinlayi. The sequence continues at coordinate 45,408 of CAKMXS010000029.1, read as the reverse complement.
CTATTTATAATATCTATTTATTATAAGTAAGGGTAGCAGAACACTCAGTATCTGATTGAAGGAAAATGCTTCATTTTCTGGACAGTACTGAAGAGAAAATGCTGACATGAGTAACGTAGAAAGGAGTTAAAACACTCCTCGCCGAATACGAGAGGGTTTCATGGAGAAGTTAATCTGCCATGAGTTATACGGACTCTAAGGATTATAGGCGAACGTCTATATCTGATGAGAATTATTACAATTACACTGAATTGTCTATATATAATAACCATTTCTTTGTATGAAAATTTACAGAGTAGTTTCTTATAAATAATTGTTTATAAGGATGTATGGCTAGATCAAGAAAAATAAGTGTCACTAGATTTATAGTGAATCCGTACCCTAAACCGACACAGGTTCGTAGGTAGAGAATACTAAGGCGTAGAGATAATGCTTGTGAAGGAACTCGGCAAATTGTGCCCGTAAGTTAGACGATAAGGGTAACCAGAATAAATAGTTATATTAAAATTCTGAGTGTCACAAAATCGAGGGCTGCGACTGTTTACCAAAAACACAGCAACTTGCTAAGACGAATAGTACTTGTATAAGTTGTGAACTCTGCCCAATGCCATGTCGTGTAAAGAAGGTGATCTTGTTCGTATTTTACTAACTAGAGTCACTAACTGATGCCATGGTGAATGGCGGTCTTAACTATAAGGATCTGAAAGTAGCGAAATTCCTTGGCCATTAAATGTGGTCCTGCATGAATGAGGTAACGTGGCCCTGCTGTCTCCACAAGCATCTCAGTGAAATTGAATTAGCCGTGCAGATGCGGTTTACCTTCAGTTAGACGGGAAGACCCTATGCAGCTTTACTGTAGCTTGATATTGTTTCTTCTATAGCTAGGTGTAGTATACAAGGGAGTAGATTTTTTCTACGTCAGTGAAATACCTTGACTAGTCTAAAGAAAAAACTTACCTAACACTAGTTATGATTAATTACTTATGAGAATCCCATAATTTTCTGGTTAATTCTCTAAAATCTTCTTCTAGATTTCTAAAACAGCCGTTTTAGAAAGATAGAAATATCTTTCTAAATCTCCAATTTCCAATGGAAATTGGCGCAACTGTTTATAAGTATCTAATAAATTATTTAGTCTGGGAAAATATCAGGTGGTCAGTTTGACTGGGACGGTAGCCTCTAATAAAGTATCAGAGGCCTTCAAAGGTATGCATATATTGGTCAGAAACCAATGAACTATGTAAAGTTTATTAAAGCGTAATAGTATAAGCATGCTTGACTGAAAGACTGATAAGTCGATCAGATACGCAAGTAGGATATAGTGATCCGGTGATTCATAATGGAATGGTCATCGCTCAAGAAATAAAAGTTACGCTAGGGATAACAGGTTTATCGTTTGCGAGAGTTCATATTGTCCAAACGGTTTGACACCTCGATGTCGACTCATCTCATCCTCCAGGTGTAGTAGCTTGGAAGGGTTCAGCTGTTCGCTGATTAAAGAGGTACGCGAGTTGGGTTCAATACGACGTGAGTCAGTATGGTCCCTATCTTCTGAAGGAAAAAGTAATCAATTAAGGACCTCCGGTTAGTACGAAAGGACCGCTGGGGATGATTCCATGGTGTACCTATTGTTAAATCTATCTTTAGACATAGCACCGTAGGGTAGCCACAATCATGACAGATAAGCGCTGAAAGCATCTTAAGCACGAAGCACACCTTATTAGATTACAAGAAATAAGAAGAAGACTACTTCTTAATTAATAGGGTGCAAATGTAAGTATAGTAATATATTCAGTTTAGCACTACTAATTTATTGATTTACTTAATCGTAAAACATTGTCTACTATTTTTAGTAAAATTTTGGGGGCCATTTTTTTTTCATTTACTAAAATAGTAAAAGGTTTACTATTGATATATGTATAGCAATAAGTAAATTAGATTTAACAGATTGATGGCCTAATGGTTCAGGGCGATCACTTTGGGAGTGATAGTACTGAGTTCAAATCTCAGCAGTCTGATTGAGATTAGATAGTTTCAAATTAATGGAATGTAATTGAATATTAGAGAATATTATTAAAGAAAAAGAAATCTATTTATATTTATACAATATTCTCTATTAAAAAATGAAAGATTTTCACATTACAATAATGGTACTATAACATAGTGGTAATGTGGCGTACTGTTAATACGTTTAACGAAAGTTCGATTCTTTCTAGTGCCTTATTAAAAAACTATTCTATAACAGTATGATTTTATACTACACTAACGAAAAGATCGGAAGAGTATATTGTATAGGGTAGTTATTAATAATTTCATTATAGATATTATCCTTATATATACAATATAAGGACAGTTATAGTATAATAAAATAAACAAAAATACTTCATCCTTTCTGGTAATTGTACCCATTTTTCGACTTAAAAAATCACACTAGGCAATGCTTAGTAAATCTCGTTGAATTTCTATAGAATTGTTCTATGAACTATAATAATAAAATAAAATAGCAATGAGTAGTTAATTTATAACGACTAGAAAAATGTTGGGCTTATGAAGTGATTTAATTAATTAAATCTATTTACGTTTCTTTTATTATGAAAAGTAGATTAGAAAATCATTTTATACATAGCATTTCTTTGCTTGCGTCTATTGCGCATTTCTATAACAAAATGAATAATATTCTGCCAACAATTCCAGGTGTTTACCTAAAAAATAGTGGACAACTACAACAACCACAAATGCAAATGAGTAATACCTTCGGAGGTCTAGTACCTACATATTCCTTTAGTAAACAATCTCCAGGACTAGGTTCAACTCTATCTGGAAATATTGCACGAGACAATAGTGCAATTTGTATCATTAATGCTTATTTTGGTACAGTAAACAATGTAACAAAAAAGAAAAATATCGCAACACCAAATAGTAATAATGTATCTAGTTCTTCTTTTTTCATTAGTAAACCCAAGTTTAGTCATAATAATAGTAAAGTTACTATTCAATTTTTTTATTATACTAGTTCTAAAAATGGTATGTCACTACAAAATAATGAAGTTACAACAGGATCTTTCCGGAAAAATTTCTCAGATCTAAGTACTACACTTGCTCAACTATATCAAAAAGAAGTCAATGTTATTGCTACTCGACTATATTATCCATACCTAAATAGTGACATCCTGAGTCAATACCTTGCCCACAATGCGCCAAGTAATACTTTTATGGACTTCCAGGAAGCTATTCTAACAAATCCTAGTCTACATAAAACAAATCTACCTGCACATATTAGTGGTATTAAAGTACAAGTTTCAGGACGACTTGTAACTGAAACAGTAATCCCTCGAATTACTGTAAAATCTTGTCTAATTGGTTCTTTCCAACGTAGTTCTAATAATACGGCTAAAAAAATCGGAGATTTTCTAACCTTTATTGATTATAGTAAATTTACAACTAAAAATGAACTAGGTGCTTTTACTGTAAAAGTTTGGATCTGTCAACGATCATAAATATAGTAAAGAAATTTTAATCTAATACAATTTTACTAATTTATTCTCCCCTTTTCCTAACAGATAAAAGCTATTTATTAACTGTCTTACTATTCATAAAAATACACTTATATATACTAGTATAACGATCAATAAAAATAAATATACTTAACGTCAACTATATGGCGAAAAGAAAAGTCGAGGTGCTTTATTTACCCTTTTTATTTATATAGGTATATAGATTCTAATATAGTCTTTAAATAAAAGTTAATAAAGAGAATTAGGATATTCGTTAGTAATTAGATAAAAAAGAAATTTTCTTTTTTTTAGAAAGCTAGTGTAGTTTAATGGTAAAACTTGGGACTTCCACTCTCACATTTTCGGTTCGATTCCGAATACTAGTATAATATGTATTAATTTAATAAAAATTATACCCTGTACTGTTACCTTTATCTAATATTTGTAATTATTATAATTATCTTGACTAATTAAATCATAGATTTAATGCTACTTTTTTAATGTCTATTTTTTTTATTATGAAGTAGAAAATATTCTATATTATAGGTGTTAGTAATGCTTTCAATTGGTCTAATTTCACTACTAGTAGCCATTCCTGTTTTCTCCTACCGAATTACCCCAAATCTATTTAATCGAATTACATCTGTAGTTCTAATTTACTCTGCTCTACTGGCTTTTAATGGTCTACATATTGAGTCACTAGCTTCCGGAGTAGGTATCTACAGTGGACTATTCCATGTAACAACAGTGTCAGTAGCTATTGAAGGATTTCTACTTTTCACTGGTGCTCTAATCCTACTAGGATGGGGACCAGTTACAGAGAAAATTATTTCACGATCAAATACAACAGTTGTTCCAACAATTAGTGAATATTCACTAATGATTCTTTTTACATCTATGGGTGCTACACTACTGCTTAGTAGTTCAGATCTAGTAAGTATGTATCTAAGTATCGAGCTACAAAGTTTTGCTGTTTATATTCTGGCAACACTTTACCGAGATTCAGAATCTGCAACAAGTGCAGGTCTTAAATACTTTCTACTTGGTGGTCTATCATCTGCTCTAATTCTACTAGGTACTGCACTAATCTATAGTTACACAGGTCTAACACAATTTGAGAGTATCTATACTCTAGTACAAGTAACAGGATCAGATTCTGCAGCTAATAGTGCTACTTATAGTGGAGGAGTTACATGTGGACTACTTCTAATTGGTATTGGATTTCTATTTAAAGTAGCAGCTGCTCCACTACATAATTGGGCACCTGATGTATATGACGGTGTACCAACTATTGTAACATCTTGGCTGACAACAATGCCTAAAATTTCTATTTTTGTATTCCTTCTAGAACTACAATCTGGACTAGAAGGTAGCTTTGAATCTCTAAGTCTTCTTCTTAATGATAATACATCTATCGATATTTGGAAAAATCTACTACTTATTGCTAGTGTTCTTAGTCTGATTATTGGTACAGTTGTTGGACTAAGCCAATACCGAATTAAACGACTTCTAGCATACAGTACTATTAGTCATGTTGGATTCCTACTGCTAGCACTTGCTATTAATACGGAGGAATCAATTGAATCATTCCTGTTCTATCTAATTCAGTATTCACTTACAAATGTAAATACATTCCTAATTCTTCTTGCATTTGGGTATATTATGAGCACAAGTAAATCATATCTACTAGCAAATCGAGCTGTTAATAAACAATCAGTGAATAGTACAGATATTCAATTTATTGATCAACTTAAAGGTCAATTTAAAGAAAATCCTCTACTAGGACTAAGTCTAGCTCTTTGTCTATTTTCTATGGCAGGTATTCCACCACTAATTGGATTCTTTGCTAAACAAATGGTTCTATATTCAAGTACACATGCTGGTTATTATTTCCTATCTATTGTTGCAATCCTAGTAAGTGTTATTAGTGCATCTTACTATCTAAAAATTATTCGAGTTATCTACTTTGATAGTCAAGATATTCAAACTGATGTAGTATATACAGATAATGCTGAAAATTCATCAGATACTATTACTACTCCTACAATTACAAATGTACATAGTCTACTAATTTCAAGTCTAACTATGATTATTGTACTATTTGTACTTCAACCATCAATCCTACTAAATAGCTGTCACATTCTAGCTCTATCACTATTTTACTACTAATGAACACAATTACACTATTTTTCCTTTTTATCCCAATTCTAGCAGTTATTCTTCTATTTGCTAATCTTCTACTAGCTGTACATCGACCTGATTCAGAGAAAGTAACACCATACGAGTGTGGTTTTAGTCCTGTATATGGTCAAACACGAAACCCTTTCTCTATTCAGTTTTACCTAGTTGGTATTCTATTTCTAGTATTTGATCTGGAGATCCTACTTGTATACCCATTCTCTGTTAATGTATATCAAACAAGTAGTTACGGTTTCTGGGTATTTATTATTTTTTTCCTAGTACTAACTATTGGATTTGTTTATGAGTTTGGTTCAGGTGCTCTATACTTTACAGATAAACGAAGTTCTATTCGTGTTGAAAAATCTTAATTAATCTACGGATATTTTCCCCCTATTAAAAAAGGTTTTGTATATAGAAATCCATAGTATTCATTAAAAATTAGTAATATAGTAACTAATTTTTGTAATTTGATAACCTATTTTTACTGTTTTCCATTATAATAAAAAATATTTGATCTTCGTTAGCTATTTAACAGGAAAGGAAATTTATTAGGAAAATACAAAGTTTGAAATATATGGGGAGTTCTTTGATATATTTGGTTTACTACTTATATGTGTTTACTACATAAAATAAAAGAAAATTTGAATTTGTTAGGGCTAATCTATTAAAATTCTTAAAAATAAGTGTCAACTAAATCACAGGTAAGAAATTTCTTTTTTAAGAATTTTTAAGGCACTAGTAATGCTAATGTTATAAAATAGATCTATCTTTTAGAGTATTACTAAAGGTGTATGTTTTTTATATGGTTTTAAATAGAGTACATTCCAGGATTCGAACACTGGTCTAGCAGGACATGAGTCTGCTGTGCCACCTTTACACTAAAGTACTTTATATGTATATTATACTATTCTTATATTAAGCTTATTTATACAAGGTAATACCCGTGTAAAGTGATCCATAGTAGATTTTTTAACCTTGTATATTTATCTTACTAAAATAAAAGCGATTTTATATCACCGCATTCTAATATACTGATATAAAATCTACGATTTTATTAGGGCCGCGACAAAAAAGAAATTTCCTTATTTTTCCATCTACTAAATTTAGTTACACAAAAGAGAAGGGGGTATTTCAAGAATATAAACACAGAAGGTTGAGTGAATAGAAAGTATAGCCCTACAAGGGCTGTAATAGCGTTTAGCACTCCACAACATTGAAGTACAGTCACTAGAGTAAATACTAGATTATTAGAAGGGATCATTTTCCCTAGTAGTGTAGACTTATTAGTGATGTTCTCTCGGTTATTTTTTAGATACATAAGAACGGTAACCATAATATAGCAGTAAGCAATAATGAATACACTAACTACTAGTAGGATTACAACTAGATTGTATTAAAAATGTAGTACGTCAATAGCATCTAGTTCTTCGAAACTAGATGTAGGTACACGATTTCGAAGCCCTGTTTTAATGGAATCAGGAAGAAGTGAAAATAGCCAATCAATAATAGTACTTTTATGTTCAAATGGCGAATGAATTGAATGAGAACTATCAATATTACTAGGCGTATTACCGCCGAAGGCAGTATTACCACCACTATTACCGGATTTAAGGAATTTAGTAAGGAATCCATTAATTGTGGATAGAAGTGATTCTGTCTGATTAGGGTCAGGATGAATTGTTTTATGCATCGTAGAACTAGCTACAATAGTCATACCCAGTAGTGCGCTTGTACTAGCAATTTTCCCGTTTTGGCTTGCCATCCTTTATAAACAGAATATAGTGACATAGCACCAAAGGCATTCCAAATATTTTTATTGTGCGTAATAATTGCCTCGTTTTTAACAAATACAGTTACCTCGTTATCACAGAAAATTAGGCTTGTATCAAAGGATAGAATACTAAAAATAGTTAAAACTGAAAACACAATAGTGAGAGCTTTTAGAATAAATACAAATGGTTGTAGTAGGACTATTATGACTCATTAATACAGTCTATAATAAAGTCTCGGTGTTTTATTACCAATTAGCAATAGCAAAAGGGATATTGGCAATGGACTGCGGAAAGGGGGAAGTCTCATTAGTAACGCGGTTTAGTAAAAGATTTTTATAATAAGAATTGTGATTTCTGATTATTTGCAGTAAAAATTCTTTTCTATAAAAATCTTTTTAGTTACCTGTTCAGGTTCTTTACTTTATTAAGCGGCAGAATATAGTAGTCCTGATGTTGAGGCATGAACAGAATCAAGAATAATATTAGGGAAGATTCCAAATACCACAGCAACAAATAGAAGAGGTAGTAGAAGCATGAACTCTCGTCGAGTAAGATCTGTAGTGTAGTTTAGGTATTTACTCCATGATCCAAAGGCAATTCGGTTGTATAGCCAGATAGAGTAAGCAGCACTTAGAACAATACCTGTACTTCCTAGTACAGCAAATACTGGGTTTCGTTGGAAGGCACCAGCTAGACATAGGAATTCACCAGCCCAATTAGCACTTAGAGGTACAGCAGCATTAAAGATTGTAAATACAAAAAACATAATTGAGAACAGTGGCATGTAAGCAGTCATACCTCGATAGTATCGAATAGTTCGTGTATGGTATCGATCATATAGAACTCCACCTACTAGAATAAATAGTGCAGGACTAACAACTCCATGAGCAATACTTAGTAGTAGAGCTCCATCAATACCTTGGATTGTATTACTAAATAGACCTAGTACTACAACAGCCATATGACCAATTGAAGAGTAAGCAACTAGTGCTTTAAAATCTGTTTGTCGTAGTGTAGCTAGTGAAGCATAAATTAGAGTAATTACTGCAATAGTTTGAACTAGTGGAGAGAAGTATGATGTAGCATCTGGTAGGAATTGAATTAGAATTCGCATGTATCCGTATGTAGCTAGTTTTAGAATAAGTCCAGCTAGAATAACACTACCTGCTAGAGGTGCTTCCGCATGAGCTCGAGGTAGCCATACATGGAATGGTAGTAGTGGTGTTTTAATAGCCATACTAATAAATACTGCTAGCCATAGTAGTTTTTGTGATTCAAGGTTAATTTCTGATAGTGATACCACTTGGAAATCTGTAGAACCTACATTATAGTAAATTACTAGAAAAGCTAGTAGCATAAATAGTGAACCAAATAGTGTATAAAGGAATAGTAGGAAAGCAGCTCGTACTCGTGTTGCACTACCACCCCAAATTCCAACAATTAGGAATAGAGGAATTAGTACACTTTCAAAAAATACATAGAATAGTAGAATATCTAGGACAACAAATACAGCAATTAGTAGTGTTTCTAGTACTAGGAAACACATTAGGAAGTATTTAAGTTGCTCTTTAATATTCTCCCAATTACTTAGAATACAGATTGGTGTAATAAATGTTGTTAGTAGAACAAAGTAAAGTGAAATACCATCTACCCCAATGTGTAGGTGACAAAAATTAACTTGGTTAAATTCTTGTGTAAATTGGTACTCACCAGTACTTGAATCAAATTCACCCCATAGCACAATACTTAGAACAAAATTAATTAGTGATGTTCCTAGTGCTAGACGTTTCATTTGTGATTCTGATTGTTGTGTATTTCCTTGCATAGGTGCCAGCATTAGAGCACCTACTAGAGGAATAATTAGTAGTAGTGTTAGCATTTTTTAAATTCAATTTATTGATGTCCTTCTTCTGTTTAGTTAATTAAACAGGAGCGCCACAGGCACTCTCCTTATCTCTTTTATTATTTTTCTGCTCTATAACTAGATAACAGTACCTTCTATTTAATTAGTAATTCTAATTCTATTTTATTATATAGTAATTTCCATTTTCTAATTACAATGGGCAAAAACATTTATTATAAATGTTTTTCTGTTAAATATAGTAATATAATAAAAGCATAAGTATTACCTATATAAAAAGGATACTATATATATCTTTCTATAACTGTTATTCTATTCATAGTCATTTTTAAAATATATATAGGGATAGGTCTCTTAGTTTAAAGGTAAAACAGTAGATCTTCATTTTACTAATAGGAGTTCGATTCTCCTAGAGATCAGTATATTTGGATCTAGAAAATAAACAGCATACTAACTTGAATATCCTTAAAATCCTATATTAATTAGTGCTCACTATCTAGAAGATAGATTGCTTTTCCTTTGAAAAATAAAGTGCTAGAAAAAAAAATAGAATCATTCTTTTTATTTATAAACAAACAAAATGTCGACTTAGTTTAGTGGTAGAATAGGTAACTTGTAATTACTTGACACTAGTTCGATTCTAGTAGTCGGCAATATACTATAAATACTAGAAATAATATATATTATATAGCCGTTAGACAGTTTATATCTATATAAACAGATAGGTATTGTGCTATAAAACTTAAAAAAAAAGATAGTACTGGAAAATTTAATCGTCAAGGCCTAAAAAAAGAAAAGAAATCCAATGGTATGCATAAGTAAATAGTAGTATAGGATGTCGTCTAAAGGAAAGACATCATTTTTTGGTAATGAGAATGGTTGTTCGATTCAACCCATCCTAGTTATATATAAAGATAGTAGGACTCGAACCTACGACGTCGATATTAAAAGTATCGCACTCTAACCAACTGAGTTATACCTTCTTTATATAGGTTACTTATGGACAAACCGCTATTGGCGAGGTGTAGGCGATTGCTAATTGTCTGGAATAGTAAAAATTTCCTTAGGAGTTCGAATCTCCTTTTGTCCGTAGTGAGTAATCATATACCTATATACTGGTATACCAAAATGAAAAAATAGAGAAGACTTTTTTACTAACTTATTTAGGGCTTATCTCCTTTCTATAAAAAAGACATAAAGAGTAAAAAAGGAAATAGACTAAGAGGATTTACCACAGCATATTGCTGTGGTACGTTGGCTTTATTCAACAAATGCTAAAGATATTGGTACACTGTATCTAATCTTTGCTGTATTTGCAGCTATGATTGGAACAGCGTTCTCAGTACTAATCCGAATGGAGCTAGCAGCACCTGGTGTACAATACCTTAACGGAGACCACCAACTGTACAATGTTATTATTACGGCACACGCTTTCGTAATGATTTTCTTCATGGTTATGCTTGTATTTACTACATACAATGAAGGTTCACTTAATATAACTACTAATAATAAACAATATAGTACTGCTAGTAATGGAAAAAATAATAAACTAGATCCCAAGAAAGCTCCACACCGTTATACTAAATATGTCATCAAAGATCCTTTTCATAATCGTGATCGTATTGCTGCTATTGCCAAAAAAGCAGTTGGTGTATATATTTTTACAACGGAAAATGGTGCTTGTTATATTGGTAGTTCTATTTCTCTATATGCTCGAGTAGTTTCTTACTTTATGCCTAGTATTCTTAAAAAAGGAGATCGACGTGTACTTCGATATTTTCATAAGTATGGATTTACAAATGTTACACTTACTCTACTTATTATGGATACAAATAGCACTAGTGATATGGCAGTACAACTAGAACAGTATTGTATGGATACTCTACTGCCAGATCTTAATGTAGATCCAGTAGCCAGTAGTTCAGGTTATCATGAGCCAATGTCACAACACTGGCGTGATTATTTTCGTAAACTACGAGGAACCAAAGTATTTATCTATGATACTCAAACTGCACAACTTGTATTTATAAGCGATAGTGTTCAGTATATTGCTGATCATGTAGGTATTCATCGATCTACAATTCTCCGATATACTACTACCGCAGAACTCTACCTTAACCGTTTCCTAATTAGCTACGATCCTATTACAGAAATGGAGAATACAGAAAGTATGGATCTAGATCTCTTTCTAGATCTTCTAACTAATGTACGTAGTGAATATACTAATGCTACAGTACAACCTGCTAGTAAATCTATTCTAGCAGAAAATATTGTATACCCAGAACTAACTAAGAAATATGATAGTCTAAATTCTCTTGCTAAAGATATTAAAGGAGATCGAGCAACTATTCGTAAATATCTTAATAATGAATCAAATCTTCTGTATCGAAAGCAATGGAAACTAAGTTATATTAAGTAAATTTTCCCCCTTCAACAATTTAGGCATAGCCGGGTTATATTTATATAACCCGAATTTCGCTATATGCTGGAATCTCCTTAGAGCTTAATCAACTAGAGTTTTTTATACTAATAAAATTCAGTAAAATAGATTAGGATTGGATAATCAGCAGGAAACCAAAGGAAAAATAACTTCTTAGTAGGATCCTCAGAGACTACATGCGAAACATCTTTTATTACTATTTTGTATATATAAATTAGTACAAAATAAGGAAAGGTGAAGATATAGTCCGACTTTACAGGAAACTGTAGAGGAAATCGTATGCCAGCTATGGTTGGTGGATTCGGTAACTACCTTGTGCCAGTTATGATCGGAGCTCCAGATATGGCGTTCCCTCGACTAAACAATATTTCATTCTGGCTACTACCTCCTTCACTAATTCTACTACTAGCTAGTGCTTTTGTAGAGCAAGGAGCAGGAACAGGATGGACAGTTTACCCACCACTATCAGGACTACAAAGCCATTCAGGAGGTTCAGTAGATCTTGCTATCTTTAGTCTACACCTATCAGGTATCTCATCAATGCTAGGAGCAATGAACTTTTGGATAGGAATCGTACTTTATGTTGTGTATAAACCATCAATCCTAAATGAGAATATTCAAGCTAATAAGCTTAACAAAGAAAATACTCCAGCACCTAATAATAAGAACTCTAATAAAGATCCTAAGAAAAAGTGGAAATTTAGTGATACTATTCTACATGCTCGGTTTCCCGGAGGAAAACAGGAAGTAGCTAAAACCTTTATTCTATCCGGTGATAAACCAAATAGCACTGTAATTAATCAACTACTTGGTACAAAAATTATCGAAAAAGATCTGTGTAATCTACTTAATGGACCTAAGCATGTATTTAAAGACCTGACAGACCATAAAAAGGTACTATCAATTCTTCGGAATCTAGGGAAACAGAATAGTACTTTTTCAGGTATCTATATTTGAACACATATTCCTTCAGGTAGTAAATATGTAGGATCAGCCAATCATCTACCGACTCGTCTTAGTTATTACTTTAAGAAAATTGTACCTTCACGACTTGTTGGTAAATTTCTACCACTTCTAAAATCGTCACCTATTAGTGAATTTACTCTAGAAGTCATTTTTACTCCTTCTTCAGATTATCGATCGGAAATGGTTCTAGAACAATACTTCCTTCTACTACCTGAATTTAATCTTAATACTATCCGAGTATCGAATAATCCTAGTGGATCTGCAGCTAAGCCTCTATTTATGTATAATCGTGATGGTAGTATCTGCTACTATAAATCAACTAAACAAGTCGATTTTGTACGTACACTTGGTATTCATAAAGTTACTTTTATGAAACATCTAGAACAAGGTACTTATTATCTAAATAAGTATCTATTTTCTATGGAAGAACTACCAAATGCAGAACAATCAGATATAACAGTAGAGCAAGTAGCTACAATGCTAGATATTGATCGAGTTACTAATAATAAAAATAAAACACTAGTATCTTTTAGTGTAGCTGTAACTCTAATTAATATTGAAACTAAAAAAGAACACAAATTTCCTAGTCTAGGAACTGCTGTTAAATTTCTTAAAAATGCATCTTATCCAGCAGATCAACGAACTCTTGTTAAACGAATTAATACGAATATTCCCTATCATGGTTTTACATGTCATAAATACTAAATTAGAAAGAGGCCGCCCCCCTATCATTAAAAGATAAGGTTCATAGAAATATTTCACTGTATGCTGGAAATTCCTTAGAGCTTTTGTTACTATAAATCTATTATTTGATTTAAGTAAAAATACAAAAGATTGGATAATCAGCAGGAAACCAAAGATTAATACATTTAATCGAGTAGGATCCTCAGAGACTATGTGTGAAACACCGTATCATAATATATTAGGTACGTTGAAGATATAGTCCATACTTATATTAATATATGAGGTTATTAGTTATCACTACAGTTCTTAACATGCGAAACCCTGGAATGACACTACACAAACTACCACTATTTGTTTGGGCTATCTTTGTTACAGCTATTCTACTGCTACTATCTCTACCTGTACTAGCTGGGGCAATCACAATGCTACTAACAGACCGTAACTTTAATACATCATTCTACGATCCAGCTGGAGGTGGAGATCCAATTCTTTACCAACACCTATTCTCAAAAACAATTCTGTACATTTCATTTTTCTATCTAATCTATAAATTTACTCTTGTGCTACTAAAATATTGTATTTATACTAATACAAGTACTACAACAGTAGATAATGTTTTCAACTTTAATAACTTCTATCAGGAATACAATAAAACATATCCTAATACTAAAGTACCGCGCGTATCGCCTTCTTTTCTTGAATGGTTTGTAGGCTTTACAGAAGGAGATGGAAGCTTTATTGTTAGTACTCGTGGTAACCTTATGTTTGTTATTACACAATCTACTATAGATATTCAAGTACTTCATTATATTAAACAAGAACTAGGTTTTGGTCGTGTTATTAAACAAGGACATAAGACTAGTCGATTTATTGTTCAAGATATGAATAATCTATATATTCTAATTCAACTATTTAATGGAAATATTGTTTTTCCTAGTAAACAAAATAGTTTCTTTGAATTTGTTCACCATTTTAATAAGCTATCTATTTTCCCAACTGTTGCTATTATTAGTTCACTCACAGTACCAACTTATTATGATAATTGGTTTTGTGGTTTTACTGATGCTGAAGGATGTTTTACATGTTCACTACTAGGTAATTCTACAGCATACCGATTTCGATTTCTACTAGCTCAAAAAGGAGAAATGAATAAAGAGGTACTAATTTATATTGCTAATCTAATGAAGGGAACAGTACGATCTCATTCTGTAAAAGATGTTTACGAAATTACAGTAAATGGGATTCGAAATATGGATAAAATTATTAATTATTTTACTAATCATAAACTTTATAGTAAAAAAGCTAAGTCTTATCAAATTTGGCTTGAGATTTACGAATCTATTAAAAATGGTGAACATCTATCTCCAGATAGTCGTAATTATCTAAAAATGAAAACACAACAGATTAATAACTAAATGTACAAACCTATCGGGAATACAGGAATTGGTTTAATATAATTCTTATCAAATAGTTATTTTTATGAACGATAATAAAAAATTATGAAATATAATTAGGCAGGTGTACTATTTTTATTAAAGACCTACATTATATAAAGACAAAACGTCTACCAATTTCTAGTCTATACCACAGCAAAATTGTGTAACCTTTAAAGGAAAACAATTATTAAACGGTATACTAATGCCCACAGGCATTAGAATGAATAAGACTTATTCATTGGCGATACAAGTGAAAACGGTTAATATATCTTCCTATAAAGACCGTCGGCAGTTTAAAATGTCGCTACAGACTGGGTCACTTGTGGGTACCTGCAACGGTGCTTAATGTACAGTCGGCTTTCTCTATCCTATGATACACAAGGTCACTTCCTCTATAAGAGATAAAAGTGATACAGGGACTCTTAAGAGAAGTAATATAATAAATAATTAAGAGTTTGAGAAAGTGGGTTCTTTGGTCACCCAGAAGTTTACATTCTAATTATCCCTGGATTTGGAATGGTTAGTCACATCGTAAGTGCATTCTCAGGTAAACCAGTATTTGGATACCTAGGAATGGTTTACGCTATGTTCAGTATTGGAATCCTAGGATTCCTAGTATGGAGTCACCATATGTACGCTGTAGGACTTGATGTTGATACACGAGCTTACTTCACAGCTGCTACAATGATTATTGCTGTTCCAACAGGAATTAAAATCTTTTCATGGCTAGCTACACTATATGGTGGTTCACTACGAATTACTACACCTATGCTATTTGCTCTTGGATTTATTGCTCTATTTACAATCGGAGGTCTAACAGGAGTAATTCTAGCTAATGCTTCACTAGATGTTGCTCTACACGATACATATTACGTTGTTGCTCACTTCCACTATGTTCTATCAATGGGAGCTGTATTTGCTCTATTCGGTGCATTCTACTTCTGGACACCCAAAATCATTGGTAAAACATTTAACGAGAACCTAGGACGAATCCACTTCTGGACACTATTTGTGGGAGTTAACCTAACATTCTTCCCACAACACTTCCTAGGGCTAGGAGGTATGCCTCGACGAATCCCTGATTACCCTGATGCATTTGCTGCATGGAACGCTATTAGTAGTTTTGGAAGTCTAGTATCAGTAGTTGCTACAGCACTATTTGGTTATATTATTTATGATATCCTTGTAAACGGTAAACCAGTAGATGCTAACCCATGGGCTGTACCAGCATTCTTCCAATCAACACCTGAGTTCTGGATGGAAAGCCACACAGCTTCTTCACTAGAATGGGCTCTAGAGTCACCAACACCATTCCATAGTTTCAACATGCTACCTGTACAATCATAATACTCGATTTTCAATTGGGGAATTTCCAATTGAAAATATTTTCTAGGTGTATTTCTATAAAAAGAAGGTTTATTAGCATAAACCGGTACATAATTCACTCCCTTCACATGAATATCTATTGTTTCCTATTTTTTAGTAATTAATCTATTTACTAGCGCCTTAGAAATGAAATTTTCATGAAAATTTCATTTCTAAGTGTAGTTGTTTTTCACTATAAAAAATATACTTTTTCATAAATTATAGACGTTTATAAGAATGAATAGTAGTAACAGTTCCAGTAGATACATATCTTTAAAATATATTTATAATGATATAGTCAACTAGTTTGGAACCATTTTATTGATTCATAAATAATGCCTCAACTACTACCTTTTTACTTCGTAAACCAAATCTCATTTGCATTCCTAGGACTATTTGTACTACTATTCGTATTTTCTAAATACATCCTACCAGCTTTTGTAGAACTATTTGTTTCACGAATGTACATTACTAAACTGTAATTAAAGAATATAGCAAAATAAACTTACTTTACTATATTTGGATGCGGTACGCATCCCCTTCATTCTCTAGTTTATGTCCTCCCTCCCACATTGTATAGGAATAAACTCGATAAGTTTTACTTAGACAAGATATAAAGAAAAATTCATACAATACGATTTCTATTTATAGGTATAAATAGAATATATATATATATATATATATATAGATTGAGCTTCGTTAAATATAAAAATGAAATATATTAGAGATCGAAAATTTTTTGATGTCAAGAATTTTTCTACTTATCTTTAGATCATACTGTTTGTCAGTACATAATTTTACCTTTCATTTATGGTTATTTTTTTTATATATAGTTGTTTATTTTTGTCAATTATATAAGAAACAGTAAGTAACAATCCAATTTACATTATTTTATGCAATGGCATTTCTAATTCATTCACCACTAGAGCAATTTGAAGTAACTAGTCTTATTTCTCTAAATCTACCTGTACTTGGATATATTAATCTAAGTCTAACAAACCTAGGACTATATACAATTATTACAGTATATCTAGTACTAGCACTTCACATTATGGGAAGTAACAACAAACAACTAATTCCAAGTCGATGGAGTATTGCACTAGAAAGTAGCTTTGCTTCAGTACACGGACTAGTTAAATCACAAATTGGTGCAGCTAACGAAATGTACCTACCATTTATCTACTCACTATTCTTCTTCATCCTTATTGCTAACCTAAGTGGTAACGTTCCATACGGATTTACAGTAGCTACATCAATTATGGTAAGTATCGGTCTAAGTATGACAATCTTTATTGGAGTTACAATTCTTGGTCTACGACTACACAAAGTACATTTCTTCTCATTCTTTGTTCCTTCAGGTACACCTCTTGGACTGGTACCTCTACTAGTACCTATTGAGCTGATCTCTTACCTAGCACGAGCTTTCTCACTTGGAGTTCGGCTATTTGCAAATACAGTAGCAGGTCATACTCTACTTAAAATTCTTTCAGGATTCCTAGCACCTATGTTTACTTCAGGAGCCATTACAGCAGTTATTACTCTAATTCCATTCAGTATCTTCATCGCACTAATTGGACTAGAAATTGCGGTTTCATTCATCCAAGCTTACGTATTCTGTATTCTAACAGCATCATATCTTAAAGATGCTATTGATCTACACTAAATTACGTAATTTATGGTAGATATCTACCCCCTTCTATAACATCTAGTATATACCATAATTTTTGTCAATTCTTTTACTAAAACAAAAAGATTTCCCATTTTTCATTTAAGCAGTATATATAGGTATACACACAAGTAAGAGTTTAGCTGAGTGGTTTAGCATCGATCTTACACATCGAGGACAGAGGTTCGATTCCTCTAATTCTTATAAAAATAAATCGGAATGAATGGAAAATTTTTACTTATAAAAATGGCAGGTCATGAGCAAAAAAAATTTTTTTTTCAGTATAAAACCTATATGGCAAAAAGAATAAAAAAGAATGAGGCCTACTAAATTTCTAAGAGAAATTTATAACCACAACTATTTTATAGGAAAGGAAAATTTTTTCCTTTAATTTAACGTGCTGCTTTCTTTTTTAAGTTGGTTATTAATTATAATGTTCGTTCTTATTTTCATTTTTCATTATCGGTAAAATTGTTTAAAATTGCTTGAATTTATTATAACTAATCAATATAAAAAAGCTGCCTTGGTATACAGTAAAATAATTACATGTTATAAGGTTATTCTAGGAACAGATATATCGCTATAACGCATTCTTTTTTAGAATACTATTTTCTTACTATAATTAATATTAATTATATAGTAATAATGTAGGGTTAGCAAAGCTATAATTATATAATATAATAATAAATGTTTAATCTATTTCCATTTGCTAGTACAGCAATTTTTAATGATGCACCACAACCTTGGCAACTAGGATTCCAAGATGGTGCATCACCAACACAAGAAGGAATTACAGAACTACACGATTCTATTTTCTTCTATCTAGTAGTAATTTGTTTTGGTGTACTATGGGTACTATCATCAGTAATTGTTAACTTTAACAGTAACAAATCACAACTAGTATACAAATACGCTAACCACGGAACTCTAATTGAGCTAATCTGGACAATTACTCCTGCTCTAGTTCTTATTGCTATTGCATTTCCTAGTTTTAAACTACTTTACCTTATGGATGAGGTAATCAGTCCTTCTATGACTGTTAAAGTAGCTGGACATCAATGGTACTGGTCATATGAGTACTCAGATTTTATTAACGAAGATGGGGAATCAATCGAGTTTGATTCATATATGGTTCCGGAAACAGATCTAGAAAATGGACAACTACGACTACTAGATGTAGATAACCGAGTAGTAGTACCAATTGATACACATATCCGATTTATCGTTACAGGGGCAGACGTAATTCACGATTTTGCTGTACCCTCACTAGGACTAAAAATCGATGCTGTGCCAGGTCGACTAAACCAAACATCAGTTCTAATTGAACGAGAAGGAGTATTCTATGGACAATGTTCAGAAATTTGTGGAGTATATCACGGATTTATGCCTATTGCAGTTGAAGCTGTTACACCAGAAAAATACCTTGCATGGATCGATAGCCAAGCTTAGTTCTACCCCCCTTTTTTTCTTAAATACCTTAAAAAGAAACCGATGCTTCTATAATAAGTATATAGGAATATAGCTAACTCTTTGACTTAAAACCTGTTTATCCTTATTACTTATATTCTATAAATAGTAAGTAAGTATAGACTTATTAATGTGCGTATTTACAAGTTAAAATTAATAGAATAATTTTTACTTAGTAAAATTAGTAACGCAGTAAATAGTAAATATTATAATGCTTTCAATTCTATATAATCTACTAGAAATTCTAGTAGTACTTGTTCCCATTCTTCTAAGTGTTGCTTTCATGACAGTGATTGAACGAAAAGTAATGGGATCAATGCAACGACGAATTGGACCTAATGTAGTTGGATACTATGCTCTACTACAACCATTTGCAGATGCCCTAAAACTGGTTATTAAAGAGCAAGTTATTCCATCACAAGCTACAAAAAGTCTATTTTTTCTAGCACCTATGGTTACACTAATTTTTAGTCTCCTAGGATGGGGTGTAATTCCTCTAGGTCCTGGTCTAGCTCTTAGTGATTTCTCACTAGGTATTCTTTATTCTCTAGCCCTTTCAAGTATTGGTGTATACGGTATTCTATTCGCTGGATGGTCAGCTAATTCAAAATATGCTTTCCTAGGTTCACTACGATCTACAGCTCAAATGATTAGTTACGAGCTAATTTATAGTGCTGCTGTACTAGCAGTAATTCTACTTTGTGGTACATTCAATATTACAGAGATTATCGAAGCTCAACAAAGTGTTTGGTACATTGTGCCTCTACTACCAATTTTTATTCTATTCTTTATTTCAGCACTTGCTGAAACAAATCGTACACCATTCGATCTTCCTGAAGCTGAGTCAGAGCTAGTTGCTGGTTTCATGACAGAGCACTCAGGTATGATCTTTGTATTCTTCTTTCTAGCAGAATACGGGAGTATTGTTCTAATGTCTACTTTCACAGCAATTCTATTTCTTGGTGGATATAATATGTCACCTCAAGTACTATTCGCTGAGGATTCATTTATTAATCTACAAAGTATTGCTCTAGCTGTGAAAGCAGTTCTAATTATGTTCCTATTTGTATGGATTCGAGCTACACTGCCACGAATGCGGTACGATGGGCTAATGACGTTCTGTTGGACTGGTATGCTTCCTGTAGCTATTGCTCTTCTAATTCTAGTGCCTAGTCTACTTATTGCTTTTGATATTAGTCCATACTAATAAATAAAGTAATTTTACCTATTAGTAATTATAATTATTAGGTATTATTCATGCTTTCCCCCTCTCACTAAAAATTTCCTTTTTCTTTATCATTTTTTTTTAGGGTTATAAAAATAGATACGGGTATCTATTTTTATAGATAAGTATATATAATTAGCTAGCATAATAGAGGTTTATAAAGGAATACAAATATTTTCCTATTATATAGAGGGGGCATAGTATAGTTGGTTAGTATACTTCCTTTGCAAGGATGGGAGACAGGTTCGAGTCCTGTTGCCTCCAAATATATTCAATTAATAAATTAAATTCCATTTTCCTTTTTTAGATAGGATAGTAAAATATGCCTTTTCAATAGGTGTTATCTTATGTATATTTGTTAATATATTTAATAAAAATATATTAAGCCTCAATAGCTTAGATGGTAGAGCATAGAACTGAAGCTTCTAACGGATTGGTTCGATTCCAGTTTGAGGCATTTCTTTATTAATATTAAAAATAGGATTGAAGCCTCTATAAAAAATTTTTCATGTAGGGCACAACAAAATGCAGATATGCTCTATTGGTTGGGGCGGTGCTCTGTAAAAGCATTGGCTGTGTGCCGTGGTGAGTTCGAATCTCACATCTGCAATTGCAATTTTTCTTTTTTATTGTGTTTATATAAACTAAACTTTCTCCTAATATAAGGCTTAGTAAGTATGTGAGTACGGACGCGGGGAGATTCGAACTCCCGGTTCTCGGGTGAGAACTCCTAGACTCAAGCCAGGTACATTAAACCACTCTGTCACACGTCCTTAGTTTTTCATTTATTATATATATATAGTGGTTATTTTGTAATAAACTTACTTTTCTTTATGTATGTTAATAATAAATTCGACAAAAAGGAAATTCTACTATGACACATATATATATTTCCTATATATAGCTACTTGTATAGGAATCGGTAAGCGTAATTAAAAAGAGAAAACATATGTTTTCTTATTCTAATTTTCTTGCCTTATTAAGCAATCAAATTTATATTTTCTATGAATATAATATATAAATACCAGCTATTATATAATAGCAAAAATTCCCTGCACACACACATAAAAAGTTATACTAACTTTTTTATATACTATAACCTGTGCATAAATAAAAATGATAGTATATCATTTCTATAGTTTTTCTATATTATAGATATAATAATGTATTTCTATTTTTATTTTTATGCTAACAGGTATGTTTTGTATTAATTAATTTTATATGTCTTATTAGGACTACACTATAACTAAATAAATTAGTTATCATTAAGATAGTTATTAAAAACAATAATAACTTTTAATATATAGATAGGGAGTTTTTATTGGATTACTGAGTTTGTTAGATTATCTAGTGTTTAGAAAAAAAAAATTTTTTTCTAACGCATATATATTCTATATATGTATTAGACAATAATTCAAAGGTATACTATTGATATATGAAAAAAGAATTCTTTTAATATAAATTAATTACTGTATATAAATCATAGATTTGATTTATAAGCACTAATTAAAATATTTCTACTTATTATTAATAACTTTTTACTAATAATTTTATTAATAATAAATAACAAAATTTACATCCTTTTTATAATATATACAAATTAACAATGAACACACAACTATCACGAACACAATTTCAATTCCAGCCATTTCATCTAGTTACACCTAGTCCATGGCCACTACTAACATCATTTGCACTTCTAATCCTAACTTCAGCTGCTGTGATGTACTTTAACGGTTACGCTAACCCTCTTGGAGGTTCAGGAGCTCTACTAGTCGGAATCGGGCTAGCAACTACAGTTGCTGCTATGGCTCTATGGTTCCGAGACGTAGTAGCAGAAGGTACATTCCTTGGAGACCATACAATCCTAGTACAAAAAGGAATTACTATGGGTGTTGCTCTATTTATTATTTCAGAGGTATTCTTCTTTATCTCTGTATTCTGGGCCTTTTTCCACTCAAGTCTATCACCTACAGTTGAACTAGGAGCTCAATGGCCACCAGTTGGTATTGCTACAATTAATCCATTTGAGCTACCACTACTTAATACTATTCTACTTCTATCATCAGGAGCTACAGTAACATATGCACACCACTCTGTAATTGAGGGTAACCGACGAGGAGCTATCCTAGGAACACTAATGACACTAATCTTTGCTGTTCTATTCACAATTTGTCAAGGAATCGAGTATGTAAATGCTGGATTTACTATTGCAGATGGAGTATTTGGATCAACATTCTTCTTCTCAACAGGATTCCACGGTATTCACGTTATTATCGGAACACTATTCATCGCTGTTGCATTCTTCCGAATGCTTAGCTACCATCTAACAGACCACCACCACCTAGGATTCGAAGCATCAATCCTATACTGGCACTTTGTTGATGTTGTTTGGCTATTCCTATTTATTTCAGTATACTGGTGGGGAAGCTAATTTAAAAATTTTATATCCCCTTTCCAGGTCTCTTGTAAAAAGAAGAAACTACAACCTCTTCTTAGTAAATTGGAGTAAAACTATTTATTTAGTTAAAAATTTACAATAGTGCTATATACTATTATTATATAAGAATAGAAAAACCTAAAATTGTCCTTAATTCAACGGTTAGAATGTGTTTCCGATAAAGACATTATAGAGGTTCGATTCCTCTAGGACAAAATAGTTACTAAAAAGAAAAATTCGATTTCTTTTCTTTTATTATATGCCTTATATAGGAGTTGAGATAATTGAATCCTGATAATAGTAAAAAAGAGAAATCATTGTAGAAATAGTAATATACCATAGAGCCGTGTATATTTACAGAACGATATGAATAATATTCATGAAATAGTACAGAAGTGTTCTACTTCTTTATCTATTATAAATTTTAAAATAACGATTCTTTTTTGCTTTCTGTAATAAAAATTAGTCAATACAAAATAGATTATGGATAAAAAGAACAATCTGATTAATAGATAAAAGCCCTATCATACTATAAAAATAAAATAGAACTATTTTATAACTATGTTCAATGAAGGGTTAGAAAAAATAGAAAATAGTTAATGCGACTACTTAAAACACACCCTATTCTAGGTCTAGCTAATAGTTACCTAGTTGATAGTCCACAACCTTCAAACATTTCTTACATGTGGAACTTTGGATCACTACTGGGAGTTTGTCTAATTATTCAAATTCTTACAGGTGTATTTCTAGCTATGCATTATACACCTTCAGTTGACCTAGCATTTATTAGTGTTGAGCACATTATGCGAGATGTTAACTACGGATGGCTAATTCGATACCTTCATGCTAATACAGCGTCATTCTTCTTCATTTTTGTGTACCTTCACATTGGACGAGGACTATACTACGGATCATACAAATCACCACGAACACTTCTATGGTCAATTGGAGTAATTATTCTAGTTCTAATGATGGCTATTGCTTTTCTTGGTTTTAACGGCCAAAAATGGGTGTATATTTATAATATCGACATAACTACTATTCAATATTTTTCTCTTCCAACTCTACTAATTCCTAGTGCACGTCTTAAAAATATTCTTGATAAACATAATATTAAACCTATTCTTCTATTTGAAGATCTTACAAATCCTAGTACCAAAAAATCTGCTTATCAATCACTTAAGCCTTTTTCCGGTATCTACATGGTTGTCAACCTGGTAACGGGTCAATATTATGTAGGGAGTGCTGTAACAGGAAATCTTTATATGCGTTTCCATAAGCACCTATTTTCTTTTGCAGGAAATAAACGAGTAGCTAATGCTGTAAACAAATATGGACTATCTGAATTTGCGTTTCTAGTACTCGAAATTGTACCTCAAGAAAACAAAACTGGTAGTACACTACTTCTTAACCGAGAAGATTATTATCTAGATACTCTAAAACCAGAGTATAATATTGCATCACTGGCTAGTAATAGCATTGGATGGAAACATTCTGAAGAATCTCTAGCAAAAATGCGTGAGAATTACTCGGAAGAACGACGACAACAAGTTGCAAATATTAACAAAGGAAAAACTCTTTCTCAAGAGACACGTGAACTTATTCGTAAATCAGCTCTACTTCGGGAGAGTATGTCCAGCGAAACTCGAATGAAATGTGCTGTAAATGTACGACCCGTTACTATTACAAATCTAGACGGTTCTAAGATTATGAATTTTGTGAGCATCAAAGAAGCAAGTATTGCTATTTCATGTAATGAAAAGACAATTCGGCGTGCTCTAAGTGGAAATGGAATTGTTAAAAAGAAATATCTTGTTAAAGCAACTAAAGATATTATTGAATAATAAGTTATATTGATATACTGTGAAGTTTTATATAAAAATACATCTATAGTCCTATTATTTTCCCCTTTACAATCTGTATAGAGAATAGGGTAAATAAGAATAGAATACCTCGACAGGGGTATTGGAGATATTTATATCTCTGGCAATACGAGTGAAAACGGTCAACGGAAGTTATCACCTTTCAAGACCGTCGGTTGTATACACGATCGCTACAGACTGGGTCACTTGTGGGTACCTGCAATGGTGCTTAATGTACAGTCGGACATCTAAAGTAGTCTTACTTTTCAAGGCCTAAAATGATGTAAATAATAGTAATATGATTATTTATTGATTAGGTACAACTACTATTTACTGTGATATCTAATAGTAAATAGATAGAGGTGTTGTATGTTCTACCATACGGACAAATGAGTCTATGGGGAGCTACAGTTATTACTAATCTTCTAAGTGCTATCCCATGGATCGGACAAGATTTTGTTGAGTTTGTTTGGGGAGGATTCTCAGTTAATAATGCTACACTTAACCGATTCTTCTCACTACACTACCTTCTACCTTTTGTACTAGCTGCTCTAGCCGCTATGCACCTACTAGCTCTACACGAGCATGGAAGTAGTAACCCACTAGGAGTTTCAGGTAACACAGATCGACTACCATTCCATCCTTACTTTACATTCAAAGACCTAGTTACAATCTTTGCATTTCTACTAGCTCTATCTCTATTTGTATTCTATATGCCAAATGCACTAGGACACTCTGATAACTATATCCCAGCTAATCCAATGCAAACACCAGCCTCAATTGTTCCAGAATGGTACCTACTACCATTTTATGCTATTCTACGATCAATTCCTAACAAACTGCTAGGAGTTATTGCTATGTTCATGTCACTTCTAATTCTACTAGGAATGCCTGTTCTAGATACATCACGAATCCGAGGTAGTCAATTCCGACCACTAATGCGATTCTCATTCTGGACATTTGTTGCTTGTTTCTTTATTCTAATGTTTATTGGTAGTCAACATGTTGAAAGCCCATATGTTGAAATCGGTGCAGCAGCTACTGCATACTACTTTGCTTGGTTCCTAGTAGTAGTACCGGCAATTGGTATCATTGAAAACACACTAATGGATATTGCTCTAGCTGAAGGATCTTCATCAGAAGTTGTTTCACAAAAAACACCTACACCACTACTACAAAATGTTGTATAATATGTTTGTGTTTCTCATTTTTCCCCTACTTAATTTCTAACTCTTATAAAAGAAGTTAAGTTAGTAAATGGATAACCCATTTACTGTATATTCTATTTTTGCTATAGAATTTGAATATACGAATTAATTATATAGGATTAATTAATTAACACATTATACTTAAAACAAAAAAGGGTATCAATAATAAAGAAGAATTTAATTCTATGAAAATGTACAAAAAAATTAACATATTTTTTGTATTTATCTATATTTATAAAGGTATAGATAAGAATGATCACTAATAAAGTGTATCCAATAAGTAATAGTTACTAAAAAGGACTGAAAAAAAGAAATCGAATATTTTCTAGATCGAAGGTTTAGTAATTATTATGATATGCGTTTTAAGTTATAATAATAATAGTAAACGCTTAGTAATTGTTTAATCGTGGCAAAGTTAGAACGTTATCTGGTAGTTTTACTCATGCAAGTCGTATGGTATTTATAAATATTATGGCGTACAGGCGAGGAGAAAAAGTACATACCTTTAGTAGATGATAGAAACATCTAATTATAAAGGAAATTTTCCGACTAAAGATTGGCTTTATATCTAGCAGGTAGTTGGAGTGGTAAAGGCGCTCCAAGCCTATGACGGATAGGAAATAGCGAAAGCTTCAATTCCCGCAATTGGTTTGAGAATAACCAATGGTGTCTTTAAGACATGCTGCAGAGGAGGATCTTGGGCAATGCTCGAAAGAGTGACCCAGCTAACCAGAACTCGAAAGAGTGTCGTAAGGGAGGATAATGACGTTACCTTACTAATAGTCCAATCTAAGTCTCGTGCCAGCAGACGCGGTTATACGAACTGGGCAAACGTTTAATAAATTAATAGGTATTAAGGATCCGTAGGCGGTTTCTAAGAAAGAAACTAGAATCTAATAGAGGATAGTGGAATGCTAGGAGGAGGGATGATATCCATTGATATCTAGCGGAACACTAAAGGCGAAAGCAGCTATCCAGCTAAAGATTGACGCTCAGGGATGAAAGTCTGGGGAGCAAAACAGATTAGATACCTGTGTAGTCCAGACCGTAAACTATTTACATTTCTTATTTGGCTTAACTATTCTTAGTTATTTTGTCAGATAAGCAGCAAACCGCTGTATGTGTAACACCTTGTAAGTACAGTCCCAGGACCGAAAGCAAAAAGATTAGACCATCCTAAAGACCCGGAGTGGAGCATGTTGTTTAATACGATAATCCGCGTAGAACCTTACCTCTCCTTGAATGGCTTACATAACTTTGTTTGTAAGATCACAGGCGTTGCATGGCTGTCGGCAGTTCGTGTCGTAAGATGTCAGGTTGAGTCCGCCAACGAACGCAATCCCTATAAGAAGTTGTTATCAGTTATTATACTGCTCTTCTTATTTGCATTCAATAAGAAGCATTTTGGGAATACGATAAGCCTTCATGACCCTTATGGAGTATGGGCTACAGACGTGCTACTTGAACCTAACAAACTGATGCAATACCGTAAGGTGGAGCTAACCAGTAAAATATGGTGATACTAGAATCGTAGTCTGAAATTCGACTACGTGAATCAGGAATTCCGAGTAATCGTTGATAAGTACGCAACGGTGAACTTTTACATTTGGGAGATACTAACCGTCTATCAAGTGTTGGTCGTTTATCAAGCTATGAACTAGTGTTTATTTTGATTCTTTCTTCTATTTTAGTATTACTATATAGTTACTACCTTGTAGTTGTATATAAATAAGTAAAATTATTTGTATATATATATCCTTACTTATCAGTAGAATATTGATTATATAGTATAAATACTTTTAGTTGAAAGTTTCTATGGCGAACACATGGAATAGCTTAGAACTCCTAACGCTAAGTTATAGCAAGGTAGCCGTAAGGGAACTTGTGGCTGATGGATACTATTCAATTATCCCCTACCCTCTATTTTTCTTTTTCTTATATACAATAAAAAAATGAAAATAAAAAAAAATTTTTTTTTTGCATATGATTTATAAATAGACTATTTATTAGCACTTCCTTAAATTATAAAACTATAAAAATTGTAAGTGCTAGTTATAGTTAATAACTTAACTTTATCTATGGGAATCTAGCATAATTGGTTAATGTCCTAAATTGTCAGTTTAGATTATGCCCGTTCGAATCGGGTGATTCTCGTATTTTGTATTGTATTTACTTATTGCAAAATTACAACAGTAAATTTATTTATATATAACGAGATAGTGTATTAGTTTGTAGTAAATTTCATTTTTGTATAAGATATATACAAACATACTACTAAATAGGGTCACTCTATTTTTAGTCAATGATTATTCTTATTTTAATCTTATAAGATTATAGTGTAATCATCTTTTTCTATTTTCAATTTAGAAAAATTGTAAGCACTTTTTATTATTTAAATAATAATAGATAGTAGCTTTGTTTTAAGGTCCTTAAGGAAGCCAGATATACTGGCACTATATGAAATGAATCTATCAGTAATTCTATTTCTAATTGGTATTCTAGGATTTGTTCTTAACCGAAAAAATATTATCCTTATGCTAATTTCAATTGAAGTAATGCTACTAGCTGTAACTCTACTAGTACTAGTAAGCTGTTACAGCTTTGATGACATTCTTGGTCAAACATATAGTATTTATATTATTGCAATTGCTGGTGCTGAATCAGCAATTGGTCTAGGAATTCTAGTTGCTTACTACCGACTACGAGGAAATATTAGTCTACGACAATAATGTATCTATCACTTCTTCTTCTACCAATGTTTGGATCTGTTGTTACAGGTCTACTAGGACGAAAAATTGGAGTAACAGGAGCACACCTTATTACATGTTCTTGTCTAATTACATCAGCTATTCTAGCTATTGTAGCGTTCTATGAAGTTGGACTATGTAATAGTCCCGTATCTATTAATCTAATTAGTTGGATTGATTCAGAACTTATGGATGTTTCTTGGGGATTCATGTTTGATAGTCTAACAGTATCAATGCTACTACCTGTTCTAGTAGTTTCTAGTCTTGTACATATTTTTTCTGTAGATTATATGAGCGCTGATCCACATAACCAACGATTCTTTGCATATCTAAGTATGTTTACCTTCTTTATGCTAGTACTAGTAACAGGAGATAATTACCTAATTATGTTTGTAGGTTGGGAGGGTATTGGTATCTCTTCATATCTACTAATTAACTTCTGGTTTACACGAATTCAAGCTAACAAAAGTGCTATTAAAGCTCTAGTAGTAAACCGAGTTGGTGATATGTTTCTATCAATTGGGTTCTTTGCTATCTTTTTTGTATTTGGTAATCTTGATTACAGTACTGTATTTAGTATTGCACCTTTTATTAATGAAACTATTATTACTATTATTGGTCTACTACTACTACTAGCAGCTATGGGGAAAAGTGCTCAACTAGGTCTACATACATGGCTTCCAGATCAGCCTTCCTTCCACCTTATTTCTAATCACCTATCTACTTATAAATCAATTCTTCTATTTTCTAATTTTGTAACTAAAGATGAACAAGGACCCTCTCCTAAATCTATGGCCAAACGACGTAACCGTTCTATCGATGATTTTCTCTATTCTTTCCTAATTGGAGTAATGGTTAGTGGAAATCTAGTAAGTCGAACGCATAAAGACAATACAATGTCTCGACTAGTATATCAAACAAATGAAAAACACGATTCTAGTTGGTTTGACTACATTCTTTCACTGCTAGGACCTTACTGTGCTAAGGGATGGGATCGTCAAGAGAACATTGATACTCGTGATAATACAACTAGTATCCGAATGATCCTTTCAACACTAACATATGCTTGTTTTTATAAACTACATCTTCTATTCTTTCCTGAAGGATCTGGGTCACGTGTATTTACAAAGGAAATGTTTAGTCAATTTAATGAAATTTCTCTAGCAGCTCTTATTATGTCTAGTGGTTACATTCTAGACTATGGAGTAACAGGAGTTCATTATAATTATGTCTTTTCATCCCGATTTAATGCTCGAGTTGATTGGTGGAAATCGGGACTAGCCCTTCACCTACCTTATCATTGCACATCTGAAGAGCTCAATCTTCTACAAAATCGTCTTAGTGAACTAGGTATTGATAGTGTTGTTGCACTATCACGTGTACGTCGTATGCGAGCAGGACCTCGAATCCTAATTCCTTTTGAGGAATTTAGTAAACTACAAAAAGTAGTTGGTCAATATATTATTGAAAATAAGAAATATCTAATTGAAAATAAGTAGATAAATTCCCCTTCTTTAGAAATAAGGATAAGCGTCTGCGTAATACGTGAGTATTATGAAAAAATATTGGGTGAATTGCAAGGATCTCTTATTAATATGGGTGATACAAATTAATAAGACAATTTGCAGCTAAGCCTTGGTCGACGTATATTTTTTTAATATAGATCAAGGAAAGTTCAACGACTAATCGGTGAGTTACGTCAACAATAATCCGGACACGAGCGCCCAACATCTATTATTTAGTAAGTGATTATTAAGAATAGATGATGACATAGTCTAAACTAGATAGTGATATCTAGAATTAAATGCTAAATACATTTAAGATAATAATTTATTAGCTATGGAAGGACCTACACCAGTTAGTGCTCTAATCCATGCTGCTACACTAGTTACAGCAGGAGTTTATCTTCTACTACGATCATCACCAGTTATTGAATATGGTCCAACAACACTTATTGTTATTACTTGGGTAGGTGCCCTAACAGCGTTCTTTGCTGCTTCAACAGGTCTACTACAAAATGATCTAAAACGAGTTATTGCTTACAGTACATGTTCACAAATGGGTTATCTATTTATGGCTTGTGGTCTAAGTCAATACAACGTAGCACTATTTCACCTTGTAAACCATGCTTTCTTTAAGGCGCTACTATTCCTAGCAGCTGGTGCTGTACTGCACGCTACATATGATCAACAAGATCAGCGACGACTAGGAGGACTAATTGGATTCCTACCTTTCACATATACAGCTATTCTAATTGGTAGTCTAAGTCTAATGGCTCTACCTTGGCTAACGGGATTTTATAGTAAAGATCTAATTCTAGAAGTTGCATACGGACAATATGAATTCTCAGGACAAGTTGCTTACTGGCTTGGTACTCTAAGTGCTTGCCTAACTGCATTTTATAGTCTACGACTTATTAGTCTAACATTCCTTACATACCCTAATGCAAGTAAATCAGTATATCTACATACACACGATGCACCAACAATTGTTATGATTCCTCTTATTATTCTATCACTACTAGCTATCTTCTTTGGATACCTAGCACGAGATCTATTTGTTGGTATGGGTTCTGATTTTCTATCACCTAGTCTATTTACACACCCTTCACATATTAGTCTAATCGAAGCAGAATTTGGACTACCTCAAATTATTAAACTGCTTCCTGCTATTGGTACTCTAATGGGTGCTGGACTAGCTCTATATCTATATCATATTCTACCTGTATTTACTATTGATCTAACAAATAGTACACTAGGACAAAAACTTTATCGATTCTTTAATGGTAAGTATTATGTTGATGTTATTTATAACCATTATATTATTAACGGTGGACTTCAACTAGGATACGTTATTAGCAAAGTACTTGATCGAGGTATCATTGAACTAGTGGGACCTTATGGTCTAGCAACTGGTCTAACATCAGGAAGTAAAGATATCGCTAAACTAGATACTGGAAACCTGACTAGTTATGCTCTATACCTAGCTATTTCACTAGTAACTCTAGTTATGATTCTACTAAGCCCAGTACTACTTAATGCAGCACTAATCAATGCACCGCTAATTCTAGTACTGCTTGTGGGTATGGTATGTCTTCCATACATTGATTACACTACAAAATAGTAATATACCCCCTTTTGTAGTAAATTATTAGCTATTCTTTTTCGCATATATGTTTTTTAGGTTTTATATTATCTTGTAAAAAGGAATTCTTTTAGTATGATATTCTTAGTAGAAAAATAGTAATCAAAACATAGTATAGGAATACTAATAATTAGTATATGAAGGTAATACTAGCTTAATTGGTAAAGCGCCAATCTGTGGAGTTGTGTTCATTCCGGTTCAAGTCCGGAGTTTTACCCTTCGTAAATATATTTAAGTAGCTAGAATATAATAGAAATTTGTATAGGTAGGGCTATATTATGAAAAATATGCTTGAACAAAGTAGTAAGGTCCAAGATTAGTACTATTAGAAAATATTTCCACCTAGGATAGAGAAAATTTATAGAAAATAGTAAAAGAATACTTTTTACTAAAGTTGATATTCTTTTATGTAAACAGTCTCCTAATATAATTCACTATTTAGTATATAAATATTAAACACATATTTTAACATAGTATATTATTGTTTTATTTATTAAAATCTTCTATTTAATCTGTTTAATTTAAAGTTAATAAGAATTCGATTTTTTATACAAAATTTGGCCTATTAATAATTAGTCCCCTTTTAATTTCTGCTGGAATAGGCTAACTGGTTAAACCATACCATTCATACTGGTAAATTGATGGGTTCAATTCCCTCTCCCGGCTTTATCACTATTGAACTAATATGTCATGTCATGTACTAGTGTATACTTTTATATTTAGTAAATTAGTAAGTACATATATGTTATTATATATAGAACATGTCAATTATTCTATATTTACTACAATATTTAACAAGTAGATACTAATATTTTTAATAGAGCACACTAGAGGGCTCGAACCCCTAAATCTCCTAATCCGAAGTTAGGCGCTTTACCAATTTAGCTAAGTATGCTTTTTAATAAGAAGACGCTAACAGATACTATTCAGTAAAAATAGCACACTATTTTTAGTAATTTAATTTAATTTTCATTTTTTATCATTAATATTCTAAAATCCTTTCTTTAATTAAAAAAAAGAAGGTGCAACTACAAAACTTAGCTTTAATTATATTGTGAGTGATAGGACTTGAACCTACACAGTCTAAGACTACCGACTCCTAAGGTCGACTTGGCTACCAATTTCAACACACTCACATATATATATATACATATACCTATATAACTAATATATACTTGGAATTATTTTTCATTTTTTTTTTTAAGAGTTTAGGGAAAGGGGAAACATTGTTTTCCCCCGGATAGGTTAACTTAGTATTAAATACTCTATAATTATGAGTAAAGTAGCAGGAATGATACCATTAGGGCGAATAGTCCTGTAGCCTCTGATAGAGCGAATCCTAGGATCGCGTAAGTAAATAGTTGACCTCGTAGGCTAGGGTTTCGTGAAACTCCTTGGATTAGAGCAGCGAATACGATTCCAACTCCGATTCCGGCTCCGATTAGTCCTAGAGCAGCTACACCTGATCCGATGTATTTAGCAGCAGCAAGCATAGTAAATAACAATGATGTGTTACGCCAGTATGCCAATAATTACTATAGATAATTACGGTAAACACTAGCTGGTGAACAGATGCTGAATATCTTTATAAAAGATGTTTTCAGTACCTATACAATCCAATTTATTATCTATAGTAATTATCTACTATCCTATGTTTATATAGTTGCTTTGCTAACATTAGATTTAAAATAATAACCACAAGAACAGCTGGAATCGAACCAACATAAATGACTTTGGAGATCATTGTATTACCATTATACGATATTCTTATCTTCTTCTTTTTTACGTTTCTATTCCATTTTTTAATTTTCTAAGTGAAAATAATACTTTAAAGTAGATATTCGTTAAGAAAATATTTCTATCTATTTTCATCTCTGTGTAACAGAGTCAAGAGGGAATTGAACCCTGGATGGTAGAATTTGCAGTTCTCCAACAGAAGCCATCTGTACTCGACTCTTATTATATAAGAGCTATTCATATAAAGTATGGAAAAGAAGCTATTTTACTAGATATCGAATTTCTTCTTTTTATTTATTGAGGCTCTGCATTAGAGTGCACTGTAGCTAGTAAACAAATGGATGAATAAAATTCTCCTAACTAATAGCTGGGGGGTAATTAGTTAGTAGGTGTTTTATTCATAGAAAGAGTAATAGGTCCTACCATTGCAAGAAGAAGAATAACACTTGCAATAATAAGCCATAGTGCTCCAGTAGTATAAATACTATAACCAATACTTTGAATTTGTAGGAAACTAGCAAATTGTGTATCAGCTGCAGCGGTATTAAATGTATAATGTACATCACTAATAGAGCTATATTGTGCTGATTCAACACCTAGGAATACAGAATTAAACCAATTAAGAATACCCAGTTCAGCTTGAGGTAGAAGATTAGTTACTGTACTAATGTTAAATGCACCGCCATAAGACTCTGATCCGGCAGAAAATACTGGCATAATTGAAACTAGTTCAAATAGGAATAGACTTCCAATAATTGTACCTAGCGGAAGGTTTTGTGTATACTCTGTACCTACTGCACTTAGCTCAGTTAGTTGTAGATTAAGCATCATAACAACAAATAGGAATAGAATAGCAATAGCTCCAACATAAACAATTAGGTAAGAGATACCAATAAATCCTACACCTAGTAGTACAAGGTAACCTGCAACATTTACAAATACAGAAATTAGAAATAGTACAGAAATAACTGGATTTTTAGATGTAATAACTAGAATTCCAGAAAGAATTGCACCCAGTGCTAGAAAATCAAGTAGAAAGTTGTTCATAATAGAAATAAAAAATAGGACCGTATTAGAAATCATTTCTTTCATGAAAGAAATGATTTTCAAAGAAAAGGTCTTGTAGATCGCACTTTGCCTCTACTAATAAGAATACTTCATATAATAACTGTTATAAATCTTAGGATGTGACCTATTGATAGAATAAGCTTGCAAATTTATCTAGTGTACGAGCTTATTATTATAGAAATATCTGATAGTATATAAGATACTATCGTCCTTATAGGATCATCCTATACAATATTATATATAAGTTATAGATCTAATAGGTATATATAGATTAAAAATGTATTGATATAGTGTGTGTATAAGTAAATTAATAATAAGAATTAATATAGGAATCGATGACAATGTTGAATGTACGGTTAAGTAATTAAAGGGATTATTAGGGATGCCTAGCAGATATGTTGAAAAGGAAGTAGAATACTAAAAGTATAGATACAATCAGAATATTTATACAATCCTAAGGTAAACCGAATAGTATAGAACGTTGGGAAGTAAAACATTATAGTACCAATAGGAAAGGAAATCAAAAGAGACTCTGGGAGTAATGGTGAGTGAAACCAGAATAGCCAAAAATTTCACAAACATACATAGTACTTTGGAATAAGTAGACATTAAAATAGTGTTAAATGCATTATTTTAATCCCATAGAAGGTGAAAGTCCTGTATGTGATGAAAGTGGAAGTATTAGTAAGTAATATGAGGACGTCAGCCTTGTATGAATAAGGGGGTACCATCCTCCAAGGCTAAGTATAACATATCTAGCGATAGTGGAGAGTAACGTGAGTGAAAGGTGAAAAGTAAGTAGATGACTAGTGAAATAGAACCTGAACTAGTAATCCTATAAGCAGTTGGAGTTTTAGTAAAAAATGACAACGTACCTTTTGCATAATGGGTCAGCGAGTTAGTTTATAAAGCAAGATGAATAATCTAAGCGAAAGCGACTATAATAAGTGGATCAAAAATAGTTTTATGAACTAGACCCGAAGCCAAATGATCTTACCATGGCCAGGCTAAAAAGGGCCGAACAGGTGAATGTTGCAAAATTCTCTGATGAGCTGTGGTAAGGGGTGAAAGGCCAATCTAATTTGGATGATAGCTGGTATTCTGCGAAACCTATTTAGGTAGGGCCTTTATTTACACTTTTATATGTACAGCACTGATCATCATACATTAGCCGCGCTAGCGCATTATTACTATGTTAAATTGGGGGGTTTCACAACCCTACCATTGATGGTTAACCTCGGAAGGATAATAGTGAATGATAAGGGCACAGTCTATTCATGATAAGGTGGATAGACAAAAGGGAAACAGCCCAGATCACGTGTTAAGGTCCCAAAATATTGTTAAGTGAA
This sequence comes from Mycosarcoma mackinlayi, assembly GCA_928852645.1. Taxonomy (NCBI): domain Eukaryota; kingdom Fungi; phylum Basidiomycota; class Ustilaginomycetes; order Ustilaginales; genus Mycosarcoma; species Mycosarcoma mackinlayi. Next base: position 9,296 of record CAKMXS010000029.1, on the reverse strand, counting down.
TATAAGAAAGTTTAACTCCTAATACAACCATGAAGTAGGCTTGGAGGTAGCCATCTTTTAATGATAGTGTAACAACTCAGTGGTCTAGCTTGAGGAGAGAAGCGTCGAAAATTAACGGGTCTTAGACAATATACCTACACCGTGACTATTTATAATATCTATTTATTATAAGTAAGGGTAGCAGAACACTCAGTATCTGATTGAAGGAAAATGCTTCATTTTCTGGACAGTACTGAAGAGAAAATGCTGACATGAGTAACGTAGAAAGGAGTTAAAACACTCCTCGCCGAATACGAGAGGGTTTCATGGAGAAGTTAATCTGCCATGAGTTATACGGACTCTAAGGATTATAGGCGAACGTCTATATCTGATGAGAATTATTACAATTACACTGAATTGTCTATATATAATAACCATTTCTTTGTATGAAAATTTACAGAGTAGTTTCTTATAAATAATTGTTTATAAGGATGTATGGCTAGATCAAGAAAAATAAGTGTCACTAGATTTATAGTGAATCCGTACCCTAAACCGACACAGGTTCGTAGGTAGAGAATACTAAGGCGTAGAGATAATGCTTGTGAAGGAACTCGGCAAATTGTGCCCGTAAGTTAGACGATAAGGGTAACCAGAATAAATAGTTATATTAAAATTCTGAGTGTCACAAAATCGAGGGCTGCGACTGTTTACCAAAAACACAGCAACTTGCTAAGACGAATAGTACTTGTATAAGTTGTGAACTCTGCCCAATGCCATGTCGTGTAAAGAAGGTGATCTTGTTCGTATTTTACTAACTAGAGTCACTAACTGATGCCATGGTGAATGGCGGTCTTAACTATAAGGATCTGAAAGTAGCGAAATTCCTTGGCCATTAAATGTGGTCCTGCATGAATGAGGTAACGTGGCCCTGCTGTCTCCACAAGCATCTCAGTGAAATTGAATTAGCCGTGCAGATGCGGTTTACCTTCAGTTAGACGGGAAGACCCTATGCAGCTTTACTGTAGCTTGATATTGTTTCTTCTATAGCTAGGTGTAGTATACAAGGGAGTAGATTTTTTCTACGTCAGTGAAATACCTTGACTAGTCTAAAGAAAAAACTTACCTAACACTAGTTATGATTAATTACTTATGAGAATCCCATAATTTTCTGGTTAATTCTCTAAAATCTTCTTCTAGATTTCTAAAACAGCCGTTTTAGAAAGATAGAAATATCTTTCTAAATCTCCAATTTCCAATGGAAATTGGCGCAACTGTTTATAAGTATCTAATAAATTATTTAGTCTGGGAAAATATCAGGTGGTCAGTTTGACTGGGACGGTAGCCTCTAATAAAGTATCAGAGGCCTTCAAAGGTATGCATATATTGGTCAGAAACCAATGAACTATGTAAAGTTTATTAAAGCGTAATAGTATAAGCATGCTTGACTGAAAGACTGATAAGTCGATCAGATACGCAAGTAGGATATAGTGATCCGGTGATTCATAATGGAATGGTCATCGCTCAAGAAATAAAAGTTACGCTAGGGATAACAGGTTTATCGTTTGCGAGAGTTCATATTGTCCAAACGGTTTGACACCTCGATGTCGACTCATCTCATCCTCCAGGTGTAGTAGCTTGGAAGGGTTCAGCTGTTCGCTGATTAAAGAGGTACGCGAGTTGGGTTCAATACGACGTGAGTCAGTATGGTCCCTATCTTCTGAAGGAAAAAGTAATCAATTAAGGACCTCCGGTTAGTACGAAAGGACCGCTGGGGATGATTCCATGGTGTACCTATTGTTAAATCTATCTTTAGACATAGCACCGTAGGGTAGCCACAATCATGACAGATAAGCGCTGAAAGCATCTTAAGCACGAAGCACACCTTATTAGATTACAAGAAATAAGAAGAAGACTACTTCTTAATTAATAGGGTGCAAATGTAAGTATAGTAATATATTCAGTTTAGCACTACTAATTTATTGATTTACTTAATCGTAAAACATTGTCTACTATTTTTAGTAAAATTTTGGGGGCCATTTTTTTTTCATTTACTAAAATAGTAAAAGGTTTACTATTGATATATGTATAGCAATAAGTAAATTAGATTTAACAGATTGATGGCCTAATGGTTCAGGGCGATCACTTTGGGAGTGATAGTACTGAGTTCAAATCTCAGCAGTCTGATTGAGATTAGATAGTTTCAAATTAATGGAATGTAATTGAATATTAGAGAATATTATTAAAGAAAAAGAAATCTATTTATATTTATACAATATTCTCTATTAAAAAATGAAAGATTTTCACATTACAATAATGGTACTATAACATAGTGGTAATGTGGCGTACTGTTAATACGTTTAACGAAAGTTCGATTCTTTCTAGTGCCTTATTAAAAAACTATTCTATAACAGTATGATTTTATACTACACTAACGAAAAGATCGGAAGAGTATATTGTATAGGGTAGTTATTAATAATTTCATTATAGATATTATCCTTATATATACAATATAAGGACAGTTATAGTATAATAAAATAAACAAAAATACTTCATCCTTTCTGGTAATTGTACCCATTTTTCGACTTAAAAAATCACACTAGGCAATGCTTAGTAAATCTCGTTGAATTTCTATAGAATTGTTCTATGAACTATAATAATAAAATAAAATAGCAATGAGTAGTTAATTTATAACGACTAGAAAAATGTTGGGCTTATGAAGTGATTTAATTAATTAAATCTATTTACGTTTCTTTTATTATGAAAAGTAGATTAGAAAATCATTTTATACATAGCATTTCTTTGCTTGCGTCTATTGCGCATTTCTATAACAAAATGAATAATATTCTGCCAACAATTCCAGGTGTTTACCTAAAAAATAGTGGACAACTACAACAACCACAAATGCAAATGAGTAATACCTTCGGAGGTCTAGTACCTACATATTCCTTTAGTAAACAATCTCCAGGACTAGGTTCAACTCTATCTGGAAATATTGCACGAGACAATAGTGCAATTTGTATCATTAATGCTTATTTTGGTACAGTAAACAATGTAACAAAAAAGAAAAAATATCGCAACACCAAATAGTAATAATGTATCTAGTTCTTCTTTTTTCATTAGTAAACCCAAGTTTAGTCATAATAATAGTAAAGTTACTATTCAATTTTTTTATTATACTAGTTCTAAAAATGGTATGTCACTACAAAATAATGAAGTTACAACAGGATCTTTCCGGAAAAATTTCTCAGATCTAAGTACTACACTTGCTCAACTATATCAAAAAGAAGTCAATGTTATTGCTACTCGACTATATTATCCATACCTAAATAGTGACATCCTGAGTCAATACCTTGCCCACAATGCGCCAAGTAATACTTTTATGGACTTCCAGGAAGCTATTCTAACAAATCCTAGTCTACATAAAACAAATCTACCTGCACATATTAGTGGTATTAAAGTACAAGTTTCAGGACGACTTGTAACTGAAACAGTAATCCCTCGAATTACTGTAAAATCTTGTCTAATTGGTTCTTTCCAACGTAGTTCTAATAATACGGCTAAAAAAATCGGAGATTTTCTAACCTTTATTGATTATAGTAAATTTACAACTAAAAATGAACTAGGTGCTTTTACTGTAAAAGTTTGGATCTGTCAACGATCATAAATATAGTAAAGAAATTTTAATCTAATACAATTTTACTAATTTATTCTCCCCTTTTCCTAACAGATAAAAGCTATTTATTAACTGTCTTACTATTCATAAAAATACACTTATATATACTAGTATAACGATCAATAAAAATAAATATACTTAACGTCAACTATATGGCGAAAAGAAAAGTCGAGGTGCTTTATTTACCCTTTTTATTTATATAGGTATATAGATTCTAATATAGTCTTTAAATAAAAGTTAATAAAGAGAATTAGGATATTCGTTAGTAATTAGATAAAAAAGAAATTTTCTTTTTTTTTAGAAAGCTAGTGTAGTTTAATGGTAAAACTTGGGACTTCCACTCTCACATTTTCGGTTCGATTCCGAATACTAGTATAATATGTATTAATTTAATAAAAATTATACCCTGTACTGTTACCTTTATCTAATATTTGTAATTATTATAATTATCTTGACTAATTAAATCATAGATTTAATGCTACTTTTTTAATGTCTATTTTTTTTTATTATGAAGTAGAAAATATTCTATATTATAGGTGTTAGTAATGCTTTCAATTGGTCTAATTTCACTACTAGTAGCCATTCCTGTTTTCTCCTACCGAATTACCCCAAATCTATTTAATCGAATTACATCTGTAGTTCTAATTTACTCTGCTCTACTGGCTTTTAATGGTCTACATATTGAGTCACTAGCTTCCGGAGTAGGTATCTACAGTGGACTATTCCATGTAACAACAGTGTCAGTAGCTATTGAAGGATTTCTACTTTTCACTGGTGCTCTAATCCTACTAGGATGGGGACCAGTTACAGAGAAAATTATTTCACGATCAAATACAACAGTTGTTCCAACAATTAGTGAATATTCACTAATGATTCTTTTTACATCTATGGGTGCTACACTACTGCTTAGTAGTTCAGATCTAGTAAGTATGTATCTAAGTATCGAGCTACAAAGTTTTGCTGTTTATATTCTGGCAACACTTTACCGAGATTCAGAATCTGCAACAAGTGCAGGTCTTAAATACTTTCTACTTGGTGGTCTATCATCTGCTCTAATTCTACTAGGTACTGCACTAATCTATAGTTACACAGGTCTAACACAATTTGAGAGTATCTATACTCTAGTACAAGTAACAGGATCAGATTCTGCAGCTAATAGTGCTACTTATAGTGGAGGAGTTACATGTGGACTACTTCTAATTGGTATTGGATTTCTATTTAAAGTAGCAGCTGCTCCACTACATAATTGGGCACCTGATGTATATGACGGTGTACCAACTATTGTAACATCTTGGCTGACAACAATGCCTAAAATTTCTATTTTTGTATTCCTTCTAGAACTACAATCTGGACTAGAAGGTAGCTTTGAATCTCTAAGTCTTCTTCTTAATGATAATACATCTATCGATATTTGGAAAAATCTACTACTTATTGCTAGTGTTCTTAGTCTGATTATTGGTACAGTTGTTGGACTAAGCCAATACCGAATTAAACGACTTCTAGCATACAGTACTATTAGTCATGTTGGATTCCTACTGCTAGCACTTGCTATTAATACGGAGGAATCAATTGAATCATTCCTGTTCTATCTAATTCAGTATTCACTTACAAATGTAAATACATTCCTAATTCTTCTTGCATTTGGGTATATTATGAGCACAAGTAAATCATATCTACTAGCAAATCGAGCTGTTAATAAACAATCAGTGAATAGTACAGATATTCAATTTATTGATCAACTTAAAGGTCAATTTAAAGAAAATCCTCTACTAGGACTAAGTCTAGCTCTTTGTCTATTTTCTATGGCAGGTATTCCACCACTAATTGGATTCTTTGCTAAACAAATGGTTCTATATTCAAGTACACATGCTGGTTATTATTTCCTATCTATTGTTGCAATCCTAGTAAGTGTTATTAGTGCATCTTACTATCTAAAAATTATTCGAGTTATCTACTTTGATAGTCAAGATATTCAAACTGATGTAGTATATACAGATAATGCTGAAAATTCATCAGATACTATTACTACTCCTACAATTACAAATGTACATAGTCTACTAATTTCAAGTCTAACTATGATTATTGTACTATTTGTACTTCAACCATCAATCCTACTAAATAGCTGTCACATTCTAGCTCTATCACTATTTTACTACTAATGAACACAATTACACTATTTTTCCTTTTTATCCCAATTCTAGCAGTTATTCTTCTATTTGCTAATCTTCTACTAGCTGTACATCGACCTGATTCAGAGAAAGTAACACCATACGAGTGTGGTTTTAGTCCTGTATATGGTCAAACACGAAACCCTTTCTCTATTCAGTTTTACCTAGTTGGTATTCTATTTCTAGTATTTGATCTGGAGATCCTACTTGTATACCCATTCTCTGTTAATGTATATCAAACAAGTAGTTACGGTTTCTGGGTATTTATTATTTTTTTCCTAGTACTAACTATTGGATTTGTTTATGAGTTTGGTTCAGGTGCTCTATACTTTACAGATAAACGAAGTTCTATTCGTGTTGAAAAATCTTAATTAATCTACGGATATTTTCCCCCTATTAAAAAAAGGTTTTGTATATAGAAATCCATAGTATTCATTAAAAATTAGTAATATAGTAACTAATTTTTGTAATTTGATAACCTATTTTTACTGTTTTCCATTATAATAAAAAATATTTGATCTTCGTTAGCTATTTAACAGGAAAGGAAATTTATTAGGAAAATACAAAGTTTGAAATATATGGGGAGTTCTTTTGATATATTTGGTTTACTACTTATATGTGTTTACTACATAAAATAAAAGAAAATTTGAATTTGTTAGGGCTAATCTATTAAAATTCTTAAAAATAAGTGTCAACTAAATCACAGGTAAGAAATTTCTTTTTTAAGAATTTTTAAGGCACTAGTAATGCTAATGTTATAAAATAGATCTATCTTTTAGAGTATTACTAAAGGTGTATGTTTTTTATATGGTTTTAAATAGAGTACATTCCAGGATTCGAACACTGGTCTAGCAGGACATGAGTCTGCTGTGCCACCTTTACACTAAAGTACTTTATATGTATATTATACTATTCTTATATTAAGCTTATTTATACAAGGTAATACCCGTGTAAAGTGATCCATAGTAGATTTTTTAACCTTGTATATTTATCTTACTAAAATAAAAGCGATTTTATATCACCGCATTCTAATATACTGATATAAAATCTACGATTTTATTAGGGCCGCGACAAAAAAGAAATTTCCTTATTTTTCCATCTACTAAATTTAGTTACACAAAAGAGAAGGGGGTATTTCAAGAATATAAACACAGAAGGTTGAGTGAATAGAAAGTATAGCCCTACAAGGGCTGTAATAGCGTTTAGCACTCCACAACATTGAAGTACAGTCACTAGAGTAAATACTAGATTATTAGAAGGGATCATTTTCCCTAGTAGTGTAGACTTATTAGTGATGTTCTCTCGGTTATTTTTTAGATACATAAGAACGGTAACCATAATATAGCAGTAAGCAATAATGAATACACTAACTACTAGTAGGATTACAACTAGATTGTATTAAAAATGTAGTACGTCAATAGCATCTAGTTCTTCGAAACTAGATGTAGGTACACGATTTCGAAGCCCTGTTTTAATGGAATCAGGAAGAAGTGAAAATAGCCAATCAATAATAGTACTTTTATGTTCAAATGGCGAATGAATTGAATGAGAACTATCAATATTACTAGGCGTATTACCGCCGAAGGCAGTATTACCACCACTATTACCGGATTTAAGGAATTTAGTAAGGAATCCATTAATTGTGGATAGAAGTGATTCTGTCTGATTAGGGTCAGGATGAATTGTTTTATGCATCGTAGAACTAGCTACAATAGTCATACCCAGTAGTGCGCTTGTACTAGCAATTTTCCCGTTTTGGCTTGCCATCCTTTATAAACAGAATATAGTGACATAGCACCAAAGGCATTCCAAATATTTTTATTGTGCGTAATAATTGCCTCGTTTTTAACAAATACAGTTACCTCGTTATCACAGAAAATTAGGCTTGTATCAAAGGATAGAATACTAAAAATAGTTAAAACTGAAAACACAATAGTGAGAGCTTTTAGAATAAATACAAATGGTTGTAGTAGGACTATTATGACTCATTAATACAGTCTATAATAAAGTCTCGGTGTTTTATTACCAATTAGCAATAGCAAAAGGGATATTGGCAATGGACTGCGGAAAGGGGGAAGTCTCATTAGTAACGCGGTTTAGTAAAAGATTTTTATAATAAGAATTGTGATTTCTGATTATTTGCAGTAAAAATTCTTTTCTATAAAAATCTTTTTAGTTACCTGTTCAGGTTCTTTACTTTATTAAGCGGCAGAATATAGTAGTCCTGATGTTGAGGCATGAACAGAATCAAGAATAATATTAGGGAAGATTCCAAATACCACAGCAACAAATAGAAGAGGTAGTAGAAGCATGAACTCTCGTCGAGTAAGATCTGTAGTGTAGTTTAGGTATTTACTCCATGATCCAAAGGCAATTCGGTTGTATAGCCAGATAGAGTAAGCAGCACTTAGAACAATACCTGTACTTCCTAGTACAGCAAATACTGGGTTTCGTTGGAAGGCACCAGCTAGACATAGGAATTCACCAGCCCAATTAGCACTTAGAGGTACAGCAGCATTAAAGATTGTAAATACAAAAAACATAATTGAGAACAGTGGCATGTAAGCAGTCATACCTCGATAGTATCGAATAGTTCGTGTATGGTATCGATCATATAGAACTCCACCTACTAGAATAAATAGTGCAGGACTAACAACTCCATGAGCAATACTTAGTAGTAGAGCTCCATCAATACCTTGGATTGTATTACTAAATAGACCTAGTACTACAACAGCCATATGACCAATTGAAGAGTAAGCAACTAGTGCTTTAAAATCTGTTTGTCGTAGTGTAGCTAGTGAAGCATAAATTAGAGTAATTACTGCAATAGTTTGAACTAGTGGAGAGAAGTATGATGTAGCATCTGGTAGGAATTGAATTAGAATTCGCATGTATCCGTATGTAGCTAGTTTTAGAATAAGTCCAGCTAGAATAACACTACCTGCTAGAGGTGCTTCCGCATGAGCTCGAGGTAGCCATACATGGAATGGTAGTAGTGGTGTTTTAATAGCCATACTAATAAATACTGCTAGCCATAGTAGTTTTTGTGATTCAAGGTTAATTTCTGATAGTGATACCACTTGGAAATCTGTAGAACCTACATTATAGTAAATTACTAGAAAAGCTAGTAGCATAAATAGTGAACCAAATAGTGTATAAAGGAATAGTAGGAAAGCAGCTCGTACTCGTGTTGCACTACCACCCCAAATTCCAACAATTAGGAATAGAGGAATTAGTACACTTTCAAAAATACATAGAATAGTAGAATATCTAGGACAACAAATACAGCAATTAGTAGTGTTTCTAGTACTAGGAAACACATTAGGAAGTATTTAAGTTGCTCTTTAATATTCTCCCAATTACTTAGAATACAGATTGGTGTAATAAATGTTGTTAGTAGAACAAAGTAAAGTGAAATACCATCTACCCCAATGTGTAGGTGACAAAAATTAACTTGGTTAAATTCTTGTGTAAAT